>JANHGB010019711.1:0-35666 GCA_026283785.1 Coracopsis vasa
AGTAAACATTACTGAGCAACAACTAAAAACATCGGTGTTATCAGCGCTGTTCCCAGGCTGAAAGTCAAAAACACAGCCTTGCACCAGCTACTAAGGAGAAAAATGACTGCTACTGCTGAACCCAGGACGAATTGTAACACATACTTGGCCTCCTTATAATATGGGACTGGCTGAGAATGAATCATAGAATCACTGAATGGTTTGGGTTGGAAGAGACCTTAAAGATCATCCAGTTCCAACATCCCTGCCAGAGGCAAGGACACCTTCCGCTAGATCAGGTTACTCAAAGCCCCATCCAACCTGGCCATGAACACTTCCAGGGATGGGGCAGCCACAGCTTCTCTGGTCAACCTGTGCCAGTAACTCACCACCCTCATAGTAAAGAATTTCTTCATAATGTCTAATCTAAATCTCCCCTCCTTCAATTAAAGCCCTATCCCTTGCCCTATCCTCTTGCCCTATCCCTACATGCCCTTGTAAAAAGTCCCTCTCCAGATTTATTGTAGGCCCCTTTTTAGGTATTGGAAGACTGTTATGAGATGTCTCCTGAGCCTTCCCTTCTCCAGGCTGAACAAGCCTAACCTGAAGGGCACCATAAAACCAATTGCTGAGCTGGTCCAACAATGCCGTGTGTGGAAAGCAACAGGCTGCTCCTGGTAAACAGAGCATCCTGCCAACAGATGACGATGTCTGTTGCACAGCTAGCTGGGCTGGAAGTGGGAGCCTAGAGCACAGAAATGCTTGGTGTCATTTTAATTAACAAAGTGAAGGACAATTATATTGCAAAATCTGCTACATAATTTGTTTTCCCTTTAAAATCTGTAAATAAGATTATTTGGCCTACAATACACTTTGTATTTTGAATGGATAGTCATTGCATAGCTACTTTAATCTAATGGAAATGCACATCAGAAACAGCTGTACAAGAAAGAGCTGTAGGGCAAACCTGTTGCCAAGCTTCCAGAGAAGTTAGAACATAAACAATGCAAAAAACAATGACGAAAAAAGGCAAACACTTGCTGATAGTCTTTCTCCTGCTTAAATAAACTGTAAATGTCTATCAAAACAACAGAATACTGGGAAGTTCTTTCAAATCCCAGATCATTGCTTTGCACTTCCTATCATCATCTTCAGGAACAGATCACCTCCCTTCCTAGATAAGAAATATGCACCCGTTCTGAAGGAAATGTATTTGCCAGAAGTTTAGAGTAAAATTTTTAAAAGCAGAACTTGGATCTGAAAATGGGTTTGAGAATAGAATAAGCATATTACTTCTGGGTGGAAAGTTGTTACCATTGGATCAAGAGGAAAAGTTACACATGCTGCGAAGGGAAACACATGGTACCAATCTTGATCATGAATAGAATGTTATTAATAATAACTATTACAATTCTGGTGGTCTGTTATCTTTTATATCCAGTGTAAAAGCAAACAATAATACCAATACCCAACAGCATGAAATGCCTAGTGTGTCCTTTTTCACAAACACCAGCAGATTTTTCCCTTTCTGCAAATGCAAATAGCTGCCACCAGAAGAAATTATACAACCAATGCAACAACAACAACAACAAAACAACCTAAGGGAAAGCTGGAAATGGTAAATACCCTGCAATCAAATCTATGAATTACTTTTCAAACACAAATTTGGGTTGGAAAGTTTGCCGCTGATGGCACCTAGAGATGCGCAAGGTATGCGCAAGCAATGACAGCTTCTGAGACTGTTCCTTATTCTGCATATAGGATTCAGAAGCTTCAAAGCTAGACACTGAATTGGTCAAAAAAATTACAAAACAATCCGGAGAAAGCATAATTTTACTACTCCTGATTGAGTGTGACAGGATCCATCATGGAATAGAATTATAGAATCAACTAGCCTGGAAAAGACCTTTAGGATCATCAAGTCTAACCGTTACTCCAGGACTGCCAAGTCCACCACTAAACCACGTCACTAAGGGCCTCATCTACACACAGAAAAATATTGACACAAACTGACTTAAAGAAATTTCAGCTGTCTAAACAAACAAATGGTTACCATCTTTGATTCTTTGAACAAAAACATTTTCCAGGACTTAAAGGACAGTCTTTCTAAAAGAAAACCCCTCTATTTATTACCTTGTGTCAGGTATAGGATCTCCAATAGAGAAGCATTTAGAAGGCAGGCTAAGGAAATTGTCTTCCTCTTTAGAAAAGTTTGTGATACGTCAAGGATATTCTTGGCATTCCTCTTTATGCAAACAGATAAATACAGCTTTTCAAGTTCCTGATCCCATCTCCCCAGTGTTAGCTGAAGTCCCAGAACAGTGGGATACAGTCAGTGCCTCTCCTGTTGTATACACATTATCAGCAGAGCAAAGAGAAAACCACACATAAGTGGACACAGAGCAGTTACCAATGATGCGGAAAATACCTAAATTTAAGTCACTGCACTATTTGATTCAGATCAGAGGTTTGAACCTGCATCACTCAACCCTAGGCAAAATGTCCTTGGCTGAACTCAAGAAGCCTTTGAAGATTAAAATTTCGTCAGAACGGCTTTAATTTCAACATTATCTTTTTCTGTTGAAGAACACCTGAGATAGCTCTGATTTGAAATAAATGGAAAAAAACACCTGACAAATATGGTGAAAATCACTGGTGTGGAGGCCCTTTTACGTAGATGTCATCACCCAATTTGCAAGCAGTCTGTTTTCCAAAAATGCTTTTCTTTATAACTTCAGCATTAAAACCTGCAGTTTCTGGAGTTTTCTACACTACAAGCCCCTGCCAAGCTCCACAGGGCAGCTGCTGCCGCAGGAAATTAAGACAAAATACAGGGAGCAGAGGTGGAGCTTTTCTATCGGAAGTGGACTTATGCTGACAGCACATTTGCAGACAGTAAAGGACTGGGACTGTTAAAGCTATTTCTACATTGTGTGGTAACCACAGTATGAGCCATTAAAACCAATCTTCAGTACTTTATGTAGTAGCAAAGAGCAGAATGGGAGGACATTAGTGAATATCATGGCATTCTTGCCATTGGACTTGAGTATCCAAACCATAGTTTTGACCAGGTCCCATTTTGTTTGCTACTGGCTGAAAGCATTCACAAATCACAGATGCAATCAGCATTGCCGCTGTTGTTGCCATCAACCCACACATACAGTGGCTGTCTTCTCCTCAGCATGTTTCAGACAACAATTTCAACCATAATAAATAGAGAAATGACAAACTCAAAATGCCTGATTATCCACCTAAAGACAGACTTTTAAAGGACTCCACACCAGAATACAGTAACTAACCTATTCTGAAGACAAATTTGCAATGAGAAATTAAAATTCATTACATGTGAAAAGATTCATCACTCAATTCTTGAGCTCACATTCATTCTCACATGCCCTGCAAAACTCCAGGTGGACTCTTCTGGCAACAGAACAGAAACCCTGGATTCCCATTGCATAACTTTCTACTACAGTTACAATTTTGATATTATTGATATTATTAACATCTTATTTTGGAATCCAAAATAAACTTCACCATTGCCCTAGAGGATGCATGTTCGGCCCTCATGTTCCTTGTAGCCACTTGTTGACATGGCCTCACAAAAGATCTTGGAGAAGATTAGAAAATTCAGTTCGCTATGGCTAACAGCATAGAAAAATAGAGCTGCAACAAACAGCACAGAAAAATAGAGCTGCAACAAGAACAACCACACTCCTTTTGGAATTAAGGCAGTCAGCCAGATAGCACGTAGTATTTCAACTACCATGAGAAACAGAAAACTTGCCCAGGAAATCCTGGTCTCTCTCCCTTTGTATTTGGCCCTACTAAAAATTAACATTGCTGGTTTGCTCTTCAGCTAATATAAAGAACTTATTACACAGAAAGCCACAAAGCCAGTGGCACAGCACTGAGAATGCACTTTTAATTAACTGCTACAAAGCTGGCCAGAAGAATATCATACACAGGGCTGAAATCTACCTTTGGATGCATATGATCTTAATCTCACTAGAGGCAACAAGATCGACCATGTGCAGCCTGGGAAATAATTTAGTCCATTAAATTAATGCAATTTACATACAATGAGTGGCTTCAGAGTTTTATTTTTGAAGAGAAAAGGAAGATAAAGGAGGTTTAAAATCATCAAAATAGTCCTGTGTGGCTGGCTGTTATTGTTTCAAATTAGGGCAAACTGAGAAGTCTAAGATATTTTTTAAATCCTTGCAGATTTGTTTAAACAAAAGAAAAAGACAAATATTAATCAAAATATTTGAGCTTATGTTTGAAGAGAAACAAAATCTCAGCAGATTTAAACTTCCTGTTTCAACTGAAGATACACGTCTCTTATTGAGGGCCACTTCTGCTACCTTGAAATTGGCCATTTATAGTCTCTTTGGAAACATGACATACACACATACATTTTAAAGGAACTAAAGAGGCAGAGATGCCTCAGGGAACAAAATGCCTTGCCACCAAGAAAAAATATCATCACTATTACTGTTTTCTTACTAAAATGTGAAAGATAAATCTCTGATATGGAAAGACACATATTGTATGTAGCATAATTTTTTTATTTCTGTTATTAATTTCATAAGAATACCACCAGCAAGCTCCTTGCTGGAACAGAATCGAGCTTATGATTTTACCATATTTGTGAATGTTCAAAGACAGCCAGGTTCTGTGAGGTGGAGCGTACCACCCAGGAAGTGCTGAACATCTCACCTATTTTTCCTTGAATGAGCATGTCAGTGAAAGAGAGACAAATTGTTAGTCATGAATTTCTAATGGAGGTTGTAGGCAGAAGCTGCTCTGTACAAGTTTGAGGGGGGTATTTTTGCAATCTGGAAAAAAGTTCCAAGGAAAGACACACTAGTAACAATATTTTTCTGATTGGTGTCATAATTCAAAACCTTGATGTGGTGAATCAGTATATACATTAAATCATCCTACTTTTATGCATTAAAAAGATACATCAGAAAACATTACGTTACCCAGTTCAACATCTCACTAGCAGAAAGTCTGAACACTAAGACACAGTGGCACAGGGAGAAGGCAGTTGAGGAAGAGGGCAATACCTGTAGGAAGCAGGGATGCTGGGCAGAAACGGAATGAAGAGAAATGTCTGGGCACAGCTGTGATCCACTGCTGTGGGGAAGCCAACAGTTTTCACCACAGGAGCTTGCCGTAGAGAAGCCCTGGCAGAACATGCTACATCTATTAAAGAGCTTAGGAACTCTGACTTTTTTGTATGCAGCAAGTAAAATCACCTCTGCTTCTCAGGTTTTGGTAGCTCAAGGAAAATAATTTTAATTAATCGAAACAGAGCTTATACAGGAACTCCCTCTAGTTTCAAGGCCTGGACTTTGGAGCATAAGCAGTCTCTACTGGTTGTACTTGCCCATGGCATGGGGGTTAGAACTAGATGATCTTAAGGTCCTTTCCAACCTGACCATTACATGATTCTATGATTCTATGTATAATACAGTCCCACTGCTAAAAGGAGTGTTCACATGCTTTTCTCAGGAGAGAGCACAACACAGGTTATGGGTTTGGGTGCATGCTTTAAGCCTCACTGCACTTCCTCATATGCAGTCAGTTTCACCTACAGGTGGTGCTTAAAGCTGTCTAGAAGTGCAGATAAGGAATCCAAGTCCTTTTGTGAAAATGCAGTCCTAAGAAGACTTGGACCAACTTCCTAAAATCACACATTTTGCAGGAGACAAAATAAGCTGAGACAGTGTTTGACCAGACAACATTATTCCATACACAAGTTACATGGTGGAAGAAAAAAAAAGGAAATGAATCTTGACTTTTAGATTAAAAGAAAAAAAAAAATCCAACTTCTTGGTTATTGAATTTAATAAAAGGACACACAAGGTAGAAAATGTGTGCAATTAACCATCTAGATTTTTTTAAAACACAACCTCACAGAAGCGGTGAAAAGATACAATGAAACCTGTGACAAATGTTTCCGTCTGTTGTTTTATGGTAGCAGGGACTTTTTATTCAGTAGTTTAATTGGATGGATAACAAAGAATAATTTTTTTAGTGCTCTTTCTAGTGAAAAGCATTTATCTGACGGATTTGCTCTTACTCTGGTCCCCTCTTTGCTTAGCACTTGTGTGGATTGCTTGTCACCCATATGTCTACCACAGATTCAAGGGCCAGCCTAAGTAACGGCTTAAAGCTTTCATATCTTTTGTGTTTATTACTATAGTCCTCCATATAATAGATGTACGCTGGCTACTGGGTATTTTAACTACAAAGAAGACAGACAGACATTATCTTTGAATATCAACATTTACTATTTGGTAAACCAGTCAAAAAAAAAAGGAAGTTTTCAGGGAAGACTGCTCATATACTAACCAATCTGGAGCTTATGTGTGACTCTTTCTGAGCTGCCCTGGGAGGAAGGATAAAAAGACAGCTGCCCTTTCACTACCTATTACATGGACCTAGGTCTCTGCGAAAGCAACACAGTGCTCTTTCATCATATCAGTCAAGATGCTTTCCCTTTTTACTTTATAGACAAACACAGAAAAACAACATATGCTGTTTCTTTAAGCAGACTGAGCGTGTTTATTAGGGTTTTGCAACAATAGACATTATGGATAGAAGAAAAATACCTATCCTTCAAGGTGAAAACAGGGCTTTAACTTCCTCAGTGTTATATTACCATGAAGCACTAAAGGGCCTCACTAAAACAAAGACCCTATTCATCTGCATATGTATATGCATGTATGCATTGCAGAAACACACAAGCACACATACGTTTTACACATGTAAACACATATATGCATAATAGATCTGAGTGAGAAAATATTGCTATGTATTAAACAACCATTAAATAATTATAAAGGGTTTTTTTTCACTAAAAACTCAACAGAAAAAGCATGCATACTAAAAATGTAAAAATACATAGACTGAACATACAAACTCTGCTGGGGAAAAAAATAAGTTTAGGAAAAGCTGACAGTAATAAAAAGCAGACAGTTAAAATCTTACTGCAAAGAATCTAGTTTAAACCTGGGAGTCTTGAGCATCTATATACAGGACCATATCAAAGAAAGCCAGAGCATTAAAATAACATTAGAATAACCAGAAATGGAACAGCCAGGATACCCTCTGTTTAACTCTACCAGCAAGAAAACAAACACACATTTCACACGCTGCATCATGTCACACATCACCTTAATTTAGCTATCTTAACCTGAGCTGTCCTCAAAGAAAAGCTTGTATTATGACTATACCTTTAAAAATCTCATGTTTTCTCTGTTTGTGTTTTAATATGAAGAAAAAGCAAGGCTGAATCAGGAGTTTTAAATTTTCATGCTTAATTTGATAGTTCAGCACTTTTGCAGTTGAGTTTGCAGCACACACAAATCAGTTTCCTCACGCTTTCCCGCTTATTTTTCAGCACACAGGAATTCTTAAGAATGCTGCACAGTGCATACACAATTTGTAAGGCATGCCCATTGTCACTTGTTCAGCTTTATGCACCAAATGAGACATGCTTCAGGTTTCTAGGTGCGCATCTCACAATGACGTTTAAAATTTTATCACCTAGTTTCCAGGGAACTGAGGCTTTGAATCTATATTTGAAATACCACCTGAATGGGTGAAACATATTGGTATTCCACACACAGCCTCCTGCTGTCATTCCACTGTTGGCATGGGACAGTCTTCACCAAGACTTAGAAAACCTCATTCGATATTCCTCTCTGGAGGATCTGACACTTACTGTGAATTCTGCTCTTCAACTTAAATACCAGTGTCTGTGGCAGGCCAATTCTATCATTGCAGATACAGCATCCCTCAGGCGAGGTCCAACCTTTCTCTTGCAGTGCACCCAGGGATTAGCTTGACTTCCCCTAAATTCTCTCCAGTGCACAGTACGAGCTAATCTTTCCTGTAGGAAGCAGGAGATGGGGTTGCCATGACAACAGAGCACATTCTAGCAGTGGGACCACTGAGATGAGCTGAAAAGACGACAGTGAAACATGCACTCAGCCTTCCTCCAGGGCTATGGGCTTCTTCCTCCAGGATTTAATTCCCCTGCAAGTTTACTGACAGGCTAGGAGGTTGATTAGCTCTGTATTTTGCTAGGGGGAGATTACTAGTTAAGAATATGGTTGAGAAATCATAGCATTATTTAATGAAAATGCCATTCCTGCTTATGTTAAATTGCTGATTTTATAAGCAGTGTGGCTGCTTTTAAAGCACTACTTGTTCATACACATTATTCCTACACTTAGTCCATGCTACCATCTCACTGTAATAAAGAAAGAAAGCCACAAGCCGAGTCCCGCGCTTCAGCTTTGTTTTCCCAGCATATTAGGCATGTGGTCTTTCTTTAATGTTTTTACACTCATATACATACATGCACACAAAGAGCACAGTACGTCTGTGTTTGAAACTCAAAGGTTTCTGCTGGTGGGGGAGGGGATACCGAGAAAAGCAAATCACAGCAGCCACGTGTCTTACATAAACGACAAAACAGCCACAATAAGCTTTGGGAGCTCTGTTCATCAGGCAAAAGAAAATTGAGTGATCCACACTGTAAATACCAGCTATTTACTGCCCCAGAATAGTGCCTGGATCCTATGCTTTAAACACTTTTATTTCTTGATGACAATAATAGAAAGCTTTTATAGTTCTTGCATTTCAATTATTTACACATTTTTAATTGTTCAGTCAAATTTTCAGGCAAAGGGTTTTTCTTTGTGTTTTAATATCTCTTACAAAACCACACAACGTATTATTGTGGTAAATTCCTGGAGGCTGGATCCCGACTGTGTCTTCTCCTGTTATTTCAGACACAAGTGCGTCTCTGTGAGCTTTCACATTAAAGAAGCAGCAACTGAGAATGTAAGGCCATTCTCTAATCATGTTTTAACTGTCTGTTTGCACAGAACAGACTCCTTCCTCCTTTGTGCCTTTGCTCTTGAGCATGTAATGTGTGTGGCTGCACACAGGACACTCCATCAGCCTGTAAGATACACCAGTCTCCTCAGTACCTGTAATGGCTTCACCTATCTGAATACTAAAAGAGCTGCAGATGAGTCAAATCTACACTATCTAAACCCACTTCTCTGTCTGGAAATTTTAATAGAAAAGAACCTCCATAATGCTCTCTGACACATGAAAGAGAAAGAGCCCAGAGGCTGCATGTAGCCAGAACTCCTATGCATAGGGGAAGTCAGGGGGATGGGCAAAACAGTGTGCAGCTCTATAGCAGCTTTCCCTGTGAAGCAAGTTATACAGGACAGCTGGCAGGTTAGTCCCAACTAACTTAGTCTCAGTAAACCTGAGAGCCTTATAAGGCTGAAAATAAAGCTTTGGTTGGAGAGTGAAGATGCCTTTTCAGGAGGCACCTTTCTGCCTGGAAATGGATAAGGAAATTGTTGGGAACTCTGGGGGAATGAGGACATGAGGAAGCCCAGGTCAGGATCTCCAAACTATCATCAAATTACTGTTTTTTAGCCTGGTACTACACTAATTGCATTTACAGTGAGAAGCCCACAGACAAAACCCAACCACACAAAAGCACACAAGTTCTTCTCTATGGTTAGGCAACACTGCACTTCTGTAACCTTGAAAAGTACCTCAGTTGTTGCACAACCCATTCAGTTTTACCTTAATTTGGATCTTAGCATATGTTGGGAACATACACGAACAAAATAGTATCCCTCAGAATCTGCTGGCTCTGACTTGTCCCACAGATGCTGCACACAGTAAAGCACCTGTATTTGTTATCATCTAATTAGTGTTAGTTTTTTCTTTTTTCTTCTCCACTTTTCCACTCATGTTCTATGCAACTGGAGAAATGCCAAATCATGTAAGCGCCATATGGTTTTGCTTTTGAAAACATCCCGCCAGAACCCCCAAATACTGGAAAAATCTTCAGATAAATAATTTTCAGCTCAAGACTCAATATTTTACACCTTGAATTCCACTGGGAAACACTGATATTTGTAGGCATGCAAATTGTTTTTTGAGGAAAAGGGGCATATATAATCAGCTGTTGAATGATGGTACAGATTTTTCCTGTCATATGCTGCCTCCTCACAATGTGAAAAGAACAGTTAACAGCAAGATGAATGCTGTGAAAATAGCTAAACCACATTTATGGTTAATGAAAGTGAAGTTCTGTTTCTTTTTTTTTTTGTTTCACAAACTATGACTGTAGAAATCAGTAAATATTGGCCTTAGAAAGGCAAACATTTATTTCTTAACAAGCAAAACTTCCATTTAATAATAAACACCAAATCTAGTGTTTCTGTAAATTCAGTCTTTCAACCAAGAACAAGTACTATGTTCCTTTAGTTGTTGGATAGGGCATGGATTCCCCTGCCAGCACCCTGAACAAGTAGCACCCTATTACATACGCATACATATTACGTACGCATATCCCTGGGTATACCCAGGGAAAGGCAGCTGTTTCAGTGAACACAGGTGAAGCTTGCCAGAACAAGGAACTAGCTAAAATGAAAGGTGATCACATGTACTTAAGCCATCTACTCTAATTAAGGAACAACATGTATATGTAACACACTAGGAGCAAAGAAGCATGCTTCTAAGGCTCGAGTAGTGTGACCAGCTCTAGCTGTTTAGCAAAAACAAGCAGCTCCCACTGCTCTCATTGCCCTGTTCTATCTTTTTCAAAGGTAGAGTCTACCTTTATCAAGGTTGGAGTCTAAATTTTGTCCTTCATTTACCCTCTTGCTTGGGAGGGAAATGAGAAGTGAATACACAAGAGCCACTTCTCCCCTCAACAGGACACCCACAGTTTAAAGACAACACATGTGAGCTCAGAAGACACATCCTGTCCTATGTTTCTGCATGAATTCACAGCTTTGGCCACGAATGCGGAGTCTGAGGATTTCACGTTAAAAATAAACAGGAAAAAAGAGAGGAAAATTAAACTATGCATAGGTCCAACATGAAAAGTTGACATGAGAAAGTGAAGGTTTCTGTTCTGATTGCCTGTCTTTTTCATTATGCTTAACTGTGAAATCTTCACTGAATTCTCATTTTTATTATATAGTTTCTGTACATAGCTGTTCAGAGTCCTTTGAAATCTGTGGATGAAAGGAAATATCTATCTCCTTTTTAAGAACTATTCATTTGAGATTAAACAGTGCTAAATGCTGAGCCCTGAACAAAAGGTTTAAGCACATGTAAGTCTTGCTGAAACAGAGCAACAGTGCCCAGTATTTTACAGGATCAAACCTGTGATATGGGGTTTTTAAACCCCTAATTCCCTATCCTTGCCTTTCTCTTTTTAAATATATCTTTGTAACTCAGATCCTGCTTTTGTCAGATGAATTCAATACACAAAACACTAACTGACCTTCAGTCCTAGTGCAGAGATAAATCAAGAAGTCTATATAAGTGCAAGCTGTACCACTACCTTCAGAGAGCAAACGCTCAGCTTTCATATTCTAAGCACAGAACTAATGGCTCATAGCTACTAATCAGAATACACCTAAATGTGTAAATGAAAAAGAAAAGTTTTGGGTTTGCACTTCAAGAGTGTAAAAAAATTGTTCTTACAGACAATCTTGTTTCATTTTTGGAAATGTAAGATATAACTAAGCATTTTCCTGCTGTAATTTTATCCATTGGATCATTTAGGCATTTCTGGTACCTCTTAGATTGTTTTCTGTACCTGTGATTCCTCTCAATTCACTGACTTTACTTAAGGCTTACAAACAGGAGTAAGTATTAGCAGAATCAGTGTTCAGGAATTTTGAATCAAACTATTTGTCAAGTAATGACATTTCAGGAGATATGATTTTTTTTAATAGCAAAATTATAAAACTGTGATTTCATTCTAATAGCCAATGTAATTTATACAGAAAAAATAAAACAGCCTGTCCTTGCAAAATTGTAATAAAATTTTGCTTTCCTAAGCAAATGCTTTGCATTTTGGGAATGTGATACCAAATCTAGAAAAGTGCTCATTGAAGGGATAAGCTACCCCATTGTGACACATGGGCAATATTAAACAACATGAAACTATATTATTTGTATACTGAAATTATAAATGCAAGATGAAATCAGATGTTCTCAGTAAGACGTTCTTTTTTTTAGATCTTTAAGATTAGTTTATCAGATTGGGAGTGGTGGAAAAGCACAGGAAAGATAAAAATGCTTTTTCAAATGTCTGTTGCTCATACATCTTCTAAAAAATGAATTTCATAACTTTCTTAAACAGACAATGGGGTGGGACTGAGTAACCTTCAAAGGTCCCTTCCAAATTCAACTACACTGAGAATTACACAGGCTCCTTTGTGGCAGTAGTCTCTGGTGAGTGTGACCACCAAGGAAAGATTATACCGTACTTATATCTGATAGACATTCTTATTCAAAAAAGAGGATATATAGAAAACAACAATGACTTTGGAATACATGTTGTTATTTCTGCCAGAAGCCCTGACCACTTGCCCTGGTTTTGGCTGGGATAGAGTTAATTTTCTTCCTAGTAGCTGGCGCATTGCCATGTTTTCAACTTTAGTCTGAGAACAATGCTGATAACACCGATGTTTTTAGTTGTTGCTAAGTAATGCCTGCCCTGATCAAGGACTTTTCAGTCTCTCATGCTCTGCCACTGAGGAGGGCACAAGAAGGTAGGAGGAAGCAGAGACAGGACACCTGATCCAAACTAGCCAAAGGGGTATTCCATACCACAGCACATCATGCCCAGTATAGAAACTGGGGGGAATTACCCAGAAGGCCCACATCACTGCTCGGGTCAGGCTCGGTATTGGTCAGCGGGTAGTGAGCAATTGTACTGTGCATCACTTGTGTTGATTGTTATTTTTCATTTCCCCTATTAGTTTTATATTCTCTCCCCTTGTTATTTCCCTTATCATTATTATTATTATTGGTGGTAGTAGTAGTAGTTTTGCATTATACTTTAGTTATTGGACTGTTCTTATCTCAACCCATGGGATTTACATTCTTTATATTCTCCCCCCCATCTTGCCCAGGGAGAGGAGGCGAGCAAATGGCTGTGTGGTGCTGAGTTACCAGCTGGGCTTAAATCATGATATCACTCTTCTGCAAGAGAGCAAGAATAGATATATTCTCCTGACCCTGACGCCATGTTACAGCTACAGGCAACAGTGACAGGCAGGAGAACAGAGTGAGCATGTTTCCCTGACCTGCCCTCCCACCATCCAGATCTTTTCAGGTCAAACATCTTGAAAACCAGACCTTGCATATCTTGTCTACACTATCATCAGCCTTGTGGACCACACTAGGAAGCAGGCTCTGGCCTTTGGACCAACAACAGCAGACTGACTTTTGTCCATGTTGCTTAGGGCAGAAGTAACTTTGTCCACACTTCGTAACACTTAACCATCTCATCTGCATAGCAACCCCAAATTAACCAATTGATGAGATAGACATAGCACAATCCTCCACAGTGGCTGTAGAAGCACAACAACAACATTGCATTGTGATTTCAAAGAACTTGGAGGGACTTGGTTGTCTTGTTTCCATAAGAAGGCTGAATGTGAACTGTATAGATACAGTGTGCATGATCTGGGGACCAGACCTGGGTCTGAAAAATGTAAAAAGCCAATAAATAGCTTAAAGACTCATTCTTGTCTTTTAAATATCTTCAAGGATTTTCCCTCCATTATTTTTTGTAATATTTTTTAACCTATAATAAGCATTTGGCATCTACCACATCCCTTGTGATGCACAAAAAGTATCTTTTACTTATTCTGATCATAACCTCTGTTAATTCCATCTGATGGCCTACACATTCTGTATTATGTAAGACAACAAATAATTTGTCCTTCTTAATCTTCTCCATGCCACTCATGACTTCACAAATGTCAGTCATGTCCTCCTAAATCATCCTTTTATTCAGGTTAAAGAGTCATAGTCAATGTAGCTTCTTCTCTCATGGACACATTTTCATATGCTTGATTTTCCTTAACACCTTCCCTGCACCTTTTCTTCTATATCATTTTTGGAAAAAGGAGGACAGAATGACACTGTAGGTACATAAATTTACACAGGGATGTGACAGAAATATAAGAATTGCTATGCTGGGTCAGAGAAAGTCCATTTAGCCTAATATCCTAGTTTTGATGGTGGTGAAAAAGGGAATGCTACTATGCTACTGTTCACTGGTTTGTTGTCTATTTATTTCCTGGTGGATCCAGTACCAACCTCTGCATTAAGCTCTAAAGCATCCTCCTTCAATCTGTAACCTCATCAAGGTTTGTGTACCAAAAAGCTTGTCCACTTTTTCCAACTGCCCCAGCTGATTTAACGTCTATGTACAAATCCAGTTAAACTCAATCTTTAGCACTACTTCTACAATCCATAACACTGTGTTTTCCAACTGCTGGTCTAACATCTACGTACAAATCCTGTTTAACCCGTATCTTCAGTGCTACTTCAAAAATGTATTAACTCTCCATCTGTTTGTAAACTATTACTGAGCTCTGAGCTGATGTTTTCATAGATCCATTTACTATCCCCCTAAGGTCCTCTTCCAAGGTGGTAACAGCCATTCACAACCGTTGTAGACCGCATATAAATTGAGGATTGCCTTTCTTCATTGTTTTTACTTTAAATTCACCACAGCTGCATTTCTTATGCCATTTTATCATCCAGTACCATGAGATTCTTCTGTAACTCTTTACAATCAGGATTTGTTTTGTGAACCTGAGTAACTTAGTCTTGTCAATGACATGTCACCTTGCTCTCCAGCCTTTTTCTGAACCATTTATGAACATTTTAAACAGCACGAGCCCTACTGCAAACCCATTTAGACTCCACTGGTGACGTCTCTCCACTGAGAGAACTAAACATTTATTCATATTCTCCATTTCTGATTTTTCAACCACTTAGATACTACAAAGCCTTTAGGAAGTGCTTTGTTAAAAGCCTTTAGGAAAACCCAGATGGATTACGTTTTCATCCCCGTTGCTGAGGGCTACCTTCCTTTACAACACATTTGCACTGAAGCAAGCAAGCTGAAATGGCCGAGCACAGACCTTGGAGAGAGCTAACAATTAAACCGAGTGACTATCTGGGTGTTCCAGTGCTCAAGCTTGCAGACCCTGACCCTTTTCTGAACAGTACATAGATGTACCCAACATCAGCCACAAGTTCACTGACTAATAGTTTTGACTCTTAACAGGTTTGAGCTCCTGACTCTTCCTTGGTATGTTGTATTTCTATATTGTGTTGTTGGTTATGTTTCTATACAGAAATCCTGTTCTTCAGGGCAGTTTCTATGGATGTGACCAGTGAAGACCTCTGTTTTTTTCATTTGCAGTTCCCTGGATACCAGCTGCAATATTACAAGATACACATTTGCTGTCCTCCATTTAAATGCAAGATGCTTTGAAGGTCAGATCATTTTTATCTACCTGAATATAAGTGTGAGCATTAAACTATATATTCCCAGTCAGGAAATTCAAGGCACAGGCACTTAAAATATTTAAATTAAATATGATCTGGGTACTATCACAAAAAGGTTGCATTTAGCACCACGTAAATTTGGACAAATTAAAATGTTCCGTAATGTAAAACATATTCACAATCTGAGATAATAGAGCTCATTTCCACATCTATGTTTTCCAAGCTCAGTGCTATTCCTGTTATAGAGTGTTAAATTATATTCTCTAAATTTATTTCCTTTCAGTATCTATTACTTCTAGTATTTATATTAGCTATTAAAGCAGCTAATTGATATGTGTTTATTCATGTGAATTTTGTTCTGCAACCTTGTGTCTTTATGCATAAGCTATCCAAATGAGGCAGGCTAGCATCAGGTTGGGCTTGTTAGACAGGAAAAAAAATTTCATAAAATTGACCAGTGTGTTTATTGATTTATTCCCTTAGTGTTCATAATTTTGGTCAGAAAGCAGCATCTCTTGGCCACATTATTCAGTCTGGCTTTTTCAGCTGATTTTAAAAATCCAGGAAATCCAAGTGCTTATTGTTCAAACATTGAAGAAATTCAAATACTACCTTTAGTTAAGAAAAGAAAACCTAATCTAAATAAGCTTTATTGAAGTAATTTCTGCTTCATTGCTGATATTTATGGCATTACAGGATATTGATTAATTTTAAGGATTACCAGTAAATGCGCTAGGGCTTACTTGTGCTGTCTCGCTCTTCTGTGCATATTTCCCACCTGCTTATTTCCTATCCGGGAGCAGAAATAGCTCTACTGGAACATGTCTTCTAAATGCATAAATTCTTTTCCATTACCTCAAAGAAAAAACCAAACCCCAAACCAAACCCAAACCAGCATAATGCAATAGATATTATCAGTATGATAAATGCTTTTTATAGTGGTCATGGTTTCAAATGAAATTAATTTTATAAGCTGCATCAAATTTCCTTCCTATTACACCAAATCATGTCACTACGGTACTTTAGATGACCTACTGTGTATTTCTGTGTTTGAATGCGTTTAAGTCTGTTTTTAATGTAACTGTAAGTCTGATTTCCCCTGATACAATATTTGGTCTTTTTAGAATTTTCAGCTTCTTTTCCCATATATATCAATTTATGTCACTGTTGAGGAGAAAGATACTGATATTAAAAAAAGCTGGCAAGAGCATGCAATAACACATAATGAGATGACTGAAAGTTCTGTAAACAAGCAGCTTTGAAAGACCAAAATGCGTGCTTCCAAATCATGCCAGGCAGGAAGTTCTAGTTAATGCTCCCTGAATAGCTTTATGAATTCAGAGCAGGAGAAAATATTTTAAGTAATTTCTATCTTAAAGATCTCAGTAAATAACAAAGTTTCATAAACCATATTGGCTGATGATGTTTCTCCAGAAGCTGCCATGAGAAACACAGAGAGAAATCAAGATGAGGGAACAAGAAAAGTGATAGCATGCTAATGGTCCAGCAAAGTGACAAAAATCTCAGCTATTTATCTTTTAAAATCTAAGGATGAATATCTGGTGTAAGACCAAGAGTATCAAAATCAAAAATGAAAACGTTCATGTTTTTTTTCTTTGCATAACTATAAAAAGAGGCAAGGAAGATATGCTAGCCAGCTCTGGCTTGACAAAGTATCATAATCAAGGAACATACAATATGGGAAAAGAGTTGAATACTCAAATTTTCATTCTGGTTCAGTATACAGAAGTATATTTCTAAGAAATTTCCTCATATTAACCCATAGCAGCTTGAATAAAAGCTGAAGAGGAGAACAAGATGGAGATAAAGAAAGTGCAAGCTGTAACACAGATGCTTTTCGAACAATTAGACAGGTAGATCAGAGACATTTAAGCATAGCTGATATGTACCTGAATACCTACATCAGTTCTTTGCTTTGCTGTGAGGTGCATCTCTGAAGATTTGTATGAGACATTATAGCAATAGTATGTGAAAAGAACATGAGGAAGAGTATGAAGAAAACTTTACTTCCTCTCATTGTTTCTACCTACCTCTAAAGTTCTGTTAAGTTTCATCAGTAGGTATGCAAAGAATAATTCTTTGGCCCTGGTAGCAGCAACAGCTAAACTCAGTTTCCAGCAGGGAAGTATGAAACTGTCATTTAAATTGTTATCTTACATTCTCACCAGAAGAGATGCCAATTGAAGAAAATATTCCAAGGGCACCTACCCTGCAGTAAATCATTTATGCACTGCAGATAAGAAAAACAAATAAACAAAAGGCTGCTTACTCCATCTGCTAGCTAATTCTCAGAGATAGACATTATAGTTGAGGAACATCTAATAGGGACTGAATGGAGATAGCACCATAAAACTGATATAAGGGGATTCACTGTAGGAGGGCAGGGGGGGAAGGGGTGTCACATCCACAGGGTATTCTAATGCTCAAAGCAAAGCAATCTCCATGCGTATAGACAGAGAGAGCAGAAAAATCTACCATGTCAAGACACTGATTGATATCTTTTTCCCTCTCCTGCTTTGAGAAAAACAAACATCTCATCAGTGAATTTGTGAAAATCAAATCCCCACGTGTCACATAAAAGGAAGGAGTAGCACTATCTGAATGAACTTCTATGGACTGCCTACACTAAGACATCAAATAAAAAAAATAAATGGTCTTTAAGTCTCAGCCTAAGTGAAAATGCCCCTATTGCTTCTCCCCAGTGATGGTGCACAATTAGTCTGCAGTACACTACAAGATTAAGCACCACTTTTGTAATAAGCAGAAGTCGGGTGGCAAAACCCATTTAAAATGTGGGAATTATGGCAGTGATTTCAGCAATCTTTGGGTATGGTACATCTTGCAACATTGATGCTTTAACTGGCAGCAGTTTGCTCCCCACAAAAAAGACAAAGACACGCTTTTAACTGTATTCTCTAGTCACAACACCACAAATAAGTTCTGCGTATGTGACCTCCAGATACCTTGATTAACCTTGCTTACTGAAAATCTACTCCACTGCTCACTGATGTCATGAAGGTTTGCATTAGGGTCCAAGTGCTTCAGAGAGAGTGTGCCAATGAATTGACTTTCACTGTAAAGAATAGCTGGGCTGGGATTTACAAACTGCACTAGGATGTTTGGACAAACAACATCAAAAGCCTAACCACGCAGTGACAAAACCATTTGAGGGTCCCATGGTGCAAAACTAATTTCAGCAAGAAGTGCATGGTCAGGACTAGGGCTGGAATTCCAGCCAGACACAGCAGCTCATGTAGGTCCCACATAATTATTCTGTCTCCAGTGGGTGACTTTAACAGTACTGCAGCATTTCAATTTAAGAAATTAAAAATACACAAAGTTATACCGAATGCATGATGGGGGTTCCAGCCAAATCCTGAGGAATTCAATTGCCACTTCCATCCTAATCACATGGTTGGTGCCTCTAAATCAGAAATGCGAGGAAGTCTAATGTCCCTTATGACAGAATTGGTGAGGCTACCATTAATGGCTAGTCTTGGTACCAGCCTAGCCCCATGCATGCAGTGTATCCGTGAGATATGTGGGCTATTATTGTTAGTTCCCACCTACTCACTTCTGAAACTCCCACTAGTAAACACGACTCAGGAAGACTGATCCTCACCAACACTCAGATTACATAAAGGCTTTGATTACACCGAAATGAGAATGGTAACTTTTTCCTCCTACATCTCTGGCTTAAAGATTTTCATTGAAAGAATAAAGTCCCTTTTATTTTGTTTTTTATTTTTGTTCACATTCCCTGACAGCAAATCACTAAAAGGTCATGAACGTACAGAGAATCATTTTCTACAGCCAGAGTCCTAGGGTACTGGTTCCCTGGTGAGAAGGACAGATGTGTGCTTCTGGTTTGCTCTTGCACAGCTGGTACACTGGTTTGATGTTGCCAGCAGGCATGTCTTGCAGGGCTGCCTGTAACACCTTGGTGTCCACTGAGCTCTGCCTCCAAGGCACGTCAGAGTGTGTCACTCTTTCCACAGATGAGGGACATGAGGGTGGCACAAGCAGCCAAGCTGGTGCGTCCAGTTGCAGCACAGAGCAACCATTAAGGAGCACACTAAGCACTCAAGCGTGTGTTTGGAGGAGGCAGGCACGTGTAGCTCAAGCAGCAATTCCCTCACAGTTAACTTTTTCTTGTAAAGAACACCATCAGAGTCAGGCTTTTGTTTTAAAGAGATTCTTCTTCCCATCCGAAAAAGGTTAAGGAAAAGAAAGTGAGAGCAGAGTACAAAAGAGGAAGTAAAGAGAGAGAAAAGGACAGAAGAGCCAAGAACTTGCCTTTTCTTTGTTCTCAAGTAGTTTTTCTTTGTTGGTTAGTTTGCTTTTTTTATTACTTCTGCTTAATGTACATACACATGTAAGTGCTTTAGCACTTATATGCCTTGGCTTGTATCAGGTCACCATTATGCCAGGCATTGTACCCATACATAGTAATAAATCTCTGGCCTAAAAGCTTACTGCTTAATCAAGCAAGACAGAATTTGGATTTAAATGGATTTAAAGCGGTATTATCACCTCCACTCTCCAGACAGGAAAAAAGACAAAGGGAGGTCAAGAGACTTGACCAGGGCAAAGGTAACTAGGCAAGAAACACAAACTCACTGAATCCCAGTCCTGCAGCCTCCACCCTGCCCCCATGACCACAGCAGAGCTTGCACACTCGTTGCTTCCAAAGGGGCTAGTTTTTGCTGCCTAGCCATTGTCTTCTACCACTCCGAAAAGATTATTTTTTTAGAGGTACTTCATTTTTGCCTAACCTATTCATTTCTTAATAACATATTGTCCTTAAAAAAGAGTTGAAAATTGTCAGCAGTAAAAAACTCTAAAAGGCTTCAGGATGGTTGAATTAAGCATGATTCTACAAAGTGATATTTCTCAGTGAAGAATTCTACTTCATCTGATGGCAAAAAGTATATTAGGCAGCTGGGGGAGGTAAGACAAGAGATTCAGGTTACAGTCAGCCTTTATGTTGGTTCACGATGATAATTAGCACGGTATAGATGAAAATCAAACAGCAGGCCTGCAACACAGCATGCAATTGAACACTGCCTTTTCTCCCTGTTTTGCTACAGATTGCCCCTTTGATGCTCTGTTAGGTGAAGGGAAATCCCTCACTGCCTTCATCTGCAGAACTTTGCTTGCTTGGTACTATTAAGTATATGCCACCAAGTGTTTGGCATATAGATGTGATGCCAGGAAATCTGAAACCAAGCACAAATAATCACGGTGGATCACGCAAAGACTCATTTTGTCAAGTATCCCAGTTCTAAGCACATGTGTAGCAAAAGACCATAGAAACAGTAAAATATGATGATCTTTTTCCTAGTTCATCCTCACAGCTTCCAGCAATCAATAGTTTGTGATCTCCTCTGAGTAAAGATTTTTAAAAACTGTATTGAATAGCCATCAGTTGATCTATGCTTCAGGACTGTGCTCACTCCAGTTCTGAACTGTCCATTTTTTTTCAGTTTCTGCAACATTCTGTGACAATAATACCACAAATTAATGATGCCTGCTGTACAAAAAATGGCTTTTGATTCTTATGATCTCACTGACCAATCATTTTAAGTGTCCCAATTTTCTACACTGTGAGAAACAGTATAGAATAATACCATGTTTACCACTATATACTGCTTACAACTGTACAGACCCATGCCATATCCCTCTCTCAGACATCTTTGTTTTTCCAAACTGAAGAGTCCAAAAGTGTATTTAGTATCTCTTCATTCCACATTCCTTTCTATTCTAGTCTTTCTTCATTGTGTCTTCTCTAAGCCTAGAGCATATTGTGCTAATATTTGCTTCATAACATAAGTTTTCAAGGTGCAATAATGAAATAAAAGTTCAAGGAAGCACACAGAACATAACATGATAATGAGTTCACATTCCGCACACAAATTTTCCTCTAGTGTTTGAACAGAGCTTGAAGAAGCAGGCAGGATTTTTGGCTAACATTTCTCCATAAGTGTACAAATATGAGACCAATTTATTGGATTTAGGAATTGTAGATTGAGAAGTTCAAATCTGCTACTCTTCCATACCAAGATATCAAACACAAGTGGTTTCCATGAAGATTCTTCTGCAGAAGAACATACAAGCTGCTTGTAAAGCTCACATCAATGGATCTGATGTGCTGGAGTCACTACAGACTTTTAGGATAACCATATATATTTCCAGCAAAGAAATCCCACACAGGAATACAGCAGTACACCTTAAACTCTTCCTTCCCCTGTTTAGCATACACCTCTAAGAAATATCAGAGAACACATTACAGATGACCTCAGCTTTTTTTAACAGTAAATAAGGAGAACAAAAGTCCCTAAGAAAGCTTAGTCCCAAACAGTATAAAATGTATATATTTGAAATTACACATAGAAACTGGTAGGAAGCCAATGTTATTCAGTCAGTAAAAAATAAAGCATCAAAAAGTGGATGCATCTTAACTGTGTCTCCATGTTATAGATGCTGTAGTTGAGGCTTTCGATTTTCACAGTATGAAAAGATACTAGCAGTCATACAGTGGTTACTATTCTAGAAGATCCCCGGGAGACGGTATTTATTTAGGCAGAAAACTGTTTCTGAGGATAGCCTCATGGGAGAATCAGTACATCTCTTTCTGAGCTTCCCAAGGGAACAGCAGTCAGACAACCTCACTTCAGCATCCTTCAGCACAACACAAACAACATAATGCAGGACACTCACGCAGGACAAGCAGACAGCTACTGTCAGTGTCTCATTAGGCTGCCACGGGAAGTAAAGACTTCAGACACGGGGATGTTAATATTCCAGCCACTGAATCCATGGTATATATAAAAGCCATTTTCTCCTTGCACATATTTATATTACTCAACACCAGAGCAAAACCTTTTCCAAGGCTTTCTTTCACCCAACTCACAGCACACAAACCCAGGTCCCGTCTCTAAGCTAAGACCTGAGGCCATTCTATTTAAAGACACCCTAGCTATTTAAGTAAAATACACAGTATGTCAATTCAGTTAAAAAAACCCAGTACCATAGATGGCTTTCTTCAGCATTGTGTCCACATCCAGTTCACTGAGTCTCTGGTAGTTAATTAACTCATTTAATAGGAACACAGCAGCCAAATATATTGCCAAGGTTTCTGATCTCACACATAAAGTGAAAATACCTCCAGAAACTTGAGTTATTTACTCATAAGTTTCACTTTCATGATATTAAAGTCCCCCAAGTTAGAAGCCCAAAATTCTCAAAATGATTAGAGCAATCATACATATACATAGGTATAGATATATCCTAAAATCTGCATTTTGTTTAGCAAATGGATTTTTGCATTTCATTTAGGTATTTCTTTGGGTCTTCCCTGAATAAGCATTTCTGCTTACAGCTCTCCTAAAAATCAACCACATTTTCTGGAGAACTAAAACATAAAATGAAACAAAAAAGTCTTTTCTGTTTCTAAGGGTGCTTTCATTGTGAATGCAGTCAAATCTGTCGGCTATATCTGCGAGATTGAGAAAGGGCTGGGAATCTTGCAGTGAACAATATTCCTCTCATTTACTCCTAATGCCTGAATTGTGTTTCTGGCTGAAGTCCCAGCCTGAGACAGTGGTGAGCATAGCGAGTGCTAATAAACTGTCATTTCAGTTCTCATCCTCTCCTCGGAGGCAAAGGAAGGCAGAAGATGGCAATCTGCCACATTCTACCCAAGAAAAAAAGAAGTAAGGTGCCTTTTCCTAGTCCAGATATTCCTTTTCCCCTCAAATGTACCACTTGCAGAAATAAAAATAAAGAAGCTGTGAAGGTGTTCACATGCTACCGACATAGATACAGCAAATACGGGTCTGAAGAGGTGAATCACCAGTTCTGGGGTAAGGATAACTAGGAATTCAAACATCTGGAAAAAATGCCATGCTGGCTCCACCCCTTCTGCCATGTAATTTCATTTAAACACTGTATTTTAGAGCTAAAAAGGAAAATGTTTCCATTAGTTTTGCTACATTGAGATTCTGTAAGTAATGCCCCATTAGCCTCACATAACTTACATCTGCTTTTACTTAAATATGAAAAAAAAATAGGCCATGCTCATGATATATCTTATATCTTTTCTGTCCCTCACAGTAATCATTTTCAGCATTCACTCCTCTCAAGTATGGGATGTTCAGGAGGAAAGCCAGACTGTCCCAATATTTTGCCTGTTGCCCAGTGCTGTACAGAAACAACTCTGGGTTGTACAGAAGCTACAGTCCTAGAAAGTTGGTATGAGGGGCCAGAACAATTTCTGGGGACTAGTAAGAGAGAGAGGAGGATGATGATAATGATGATAACACCAATAAACATAACAATCTACAGCTTTTTGCAATCAAGTCTTTCAACACTGCATGAAAACAGATATAGCAATTCTTCATTCAGAGCTGAGATATGAGGTGGTGCATGGATGTTAATGAATAGGATAGACAAATGGCTGGAGAATGCACCCTTTGTCCTCACTTTTCCCAGCAACTCTGGCTATATCTGTTTTGCTTTATCCAGCTTCACTGGCAAGGCTTCTTTGGAGCCCTGATGGCAACTTAGAGTTACTCTTCCCCTGAAATCCCAGAGAAGGCACAGAAGCTCCGCCACTTGATCTTCATGAAGGGGAACCCATGTTGGGATGCTGGATCCAGACCAGTGCAGGGAGATGTGATTACACACTCCCTTCACCACCTTGACTGAATCTTCCATTTTGCCTTTTGCACAAAGGACCAGAGTGATTCTCCAACCATTCAGTGAAGAAAGCAAGGATATTCTTTAAAAAGCTAATTTCACAGGTCTTTTTTAGCAAAAGCATTGCCTTCTTCATGTGGTATTTCCTCTTTAAAGTGAAGAAGGAGAGAAATGAAGTATTTCCATATAGTACAATAAGTGGGAACTATCTTGGGCATGACTTACATACACAGTGGCCATTTATACAGGGGTTTACCAAATCCCTTGGTGTAGCGATTTAGCCTGAGTTGTTCTGCTATCATAATAATGATTTCTCTTCTTATTAAAGATGTATACTCATACCAAGCACTCTGACCAGTAAGAGGCATGTCTGGATACCTTTATAAATATTTATAAATATTAAGGTTGGCAGTTGTGGCCATGAGAATTTTTTCTGTTATAATACACAGCTTGAAAAAAAACAGACTTTATAGATTTTCCATTTCTTTAGCTGCCAGTCATCAGCTACTGACTTCATACACACAACTAACTGAAGTCACCACACTATCACAGCCCTCATATTTCAGTGAGTGAAGAAAACTACGCACGAGGTAACAGCTAGTGCTAGGCTAAGAACAGGGGGAGTACAGCAGTCATAACACAGTCAATACACAGACAGTATTTCATTACAGACCCAACACAATACACAATACACAATCATTATTTCCATTGAGATTCATCCCAGTTCAACTAAGCACCTACTTCAGCTAAGTACGCATCAGGAAAGTTTGGTAAGTGTGCTGAATTGTGTCTCATTTATATCCTTAGCACAGCAGCTGATTTCAGCTACACGACCTGTGACGCCACCTTCTTCCAAAAAAAGAAGAAAAAAGGTATCCCCACTTGTCATACACCAAATAGGATGCACCACCAGATGAAGCATGAGAGGTCTGATACTTCCTACGAGACCCACAGGCTACTGCTTCATGACTTGTTAGGCCACTACAAACAGGACATAAAAACATTTTTTCCAGACAGGAACAGATTAAGCCATGTTTAACTCTAACCATCAGCCAGGTCTCAAATGGATCTTCTCATGCCCCAGCCTGATTCTCTACAAACTCTAGGTAAGGAATCCATGAATCACAGAGCAACTGTGACTTACTCGTTGTGTTTGGTGGGTTTGTTTTATGTTTGTTTTGACTGAGAAGCAGTATTTGTCACCTGACTGCAGAGAAGTCTCTGGAAAAAAGTAATGTAACATGTCCCCTTTTGTCCAAACAAATACATTCCTGGTTTTGTGACCAATAACTAGGCCTATAGGGAATACAGTAATCTAATTCCAACTTGTTGTTAGAAATCTAAAAAGCATCATACTAAGGTCATTTAAAAGAGGGTTTGAAGATTGTTTTATATTTTGAGATATAAAAATAATCCTCAAGGGCAGATGGAATTCAATAATGCCATAAGAGACATTAATTGTAGAACAATTTCATTAAAACATTGCTTGCTGCAAGGTTAACCACTAAGAAGCATATTTTATCCAGTGAATTACATTATAATATACTTACTTGGTGAATATAGTTTGCAATCTTTTAAATCACTTTTCTTTCAGCTGTGAGTTTTACACTGCAACTCTTCGCTACTTCAGTCAAATAGTACTTAATTAAAAACAACACTAAGAGGTTAAAAATTCAGAGAATTAAAATTATACACCTCACAAAACAAACATTTAGTAAGAAACACTTTCTTTTGGATGAAACATTTTTAATACTTGCAGAAATAATTGATGTTGGCAGAATTCTGATATCAGTAGACCTCTAGTGGCTATTACAGTAATTGATGATTACATTACTCCTTTTTTTTTAATATTCTCTTCAGAAAACTAAACAGGGGAAAAAACACAGGGGCAAAGCTGCAGCAAAATGTTATTAGAATACAAAAGCCATAATAAATATCTTACTTCACAATTGTTATGAAAGTATTTAAAGGCCCAGTTCTCATTGGTTTTAACAAAACTACACAGCTAAATAAGCTTACAAATCTAGTCATCAAACCCCAAATCTGAGTCAGCAGTTTTAAAATGTCCTGAGATTCATCCACAAATATTTGCCAAACACTTTGAGGGAGCTCTTTACAGGCTGAGTCTTAAAAGGGACAGGAAAGCATGTCCTTCCTCTCCAGTTGGGGCTCATGTCCTCACCCTGCCCTCACCCTGTCCCTCCTCACTATGCTCGCCAAGGGAAGGACCTCAGACCTGCAAGTCAGCAGCAGCCTGCAGACAGCTCAGATTGTCTCCAGTCTGGACTGAGAGCTATGAGACAGTGTAGTGTAACTAGCCATGACTCTAAGCTAGCCATACCTAGAGTCAGCCACTGTTGATCTCTGGTAAAGCATCTGTTTTAACTATTCTTCATTCATTTTGGATAAGCCATCACATTTCAGGGCTTATCAGCAGGTGTGAAACAGGCAGTATTCCATGCAACACAGTAAAGGGCAAACCTTGATGACCTTTGGAAAAAACAAGCTACATCAGCTTCATGAAATACCAAAGACACAGATTTGAGGCCTGAATACGGGACACTCAACCGTAAATGTTTAAGCCTTTGCTTATTTGCTTAGAGTTTTTGTCATGACTATTTTACTCTTGCCACATGACTAGATAAAAGGCTTTGGTGATATTTAGGCCTAAAAAAAATACTTAATGGCTTTTTCAGATAGTATTAACCATCTTTTTCTCTCACTGAATCCAAGGGTGAATTGAGGGGTTTTATCTCCTAAGGAGACACACTTGGAATCATACAGTATTAGCAAGAAAGCAGTAAGAAAATCAAATTCTCATTGCTCAAGAGCCTCCCATTTGCCCATTTAAGAGGCTTCATTTTAGTTGGCTTACACAAACTATTTATTTCAGATACATTCAGAGTAGCTATCATTTTGTCTTCCTCACATAGTGTTGCATCTTCACCAAACTATTAAATCAAAAGAATTCCGTGAAGTCAAAATTGTTCAACAGATTTTTGATGGGACCTCCCTCATATGCTGGTGAAAAAATGATTAATCACACGTACAATCAGAAAAGTCAATTCTTATTTAAAGGACAATCATGTGCACCTATGCATGAAATCTACTGCCTTTTGATGGACCTTCGTGCTAAGGTGACTTTCACAACCTAAAATAGTCTCAAAAATGTAATTCTACAGTACCTGTGTAAGTTCATAACCTAAACAGCATCTAGAAAATACCTGCTATACCTTGCACATATTTCTGTACATGAAGACAGAAAACACAACACTCCCGAAGGACTGAACCTTTACTGTGCCACAGGATTTTAAAAAGGAACTGGAGGCCCACAGGGCCAAAGAAAGATCATTGAATGAAAGACACACTGTGGAAATGAGTCAAAAGAGATCTGCGCACGCACAGGGAAGCGTAGTGATGTAAAATGTGTGTGCCAGAGCAAAAAATCTCTCCCTGGAGGAAGAACTTACAGAGCACACTCATTGAAGCTATTCTTGACTGATTATGGTAGGCTGAGCAGCTCAAAAAGATAAGAGTTTAAAACATTTGCAGCTAGGCATTCATACTTCCAAAGAATTCAGCAGATGATCTCTTGGCAGTCTAAGTCCAATAGCTGTCTATTCAGATAGGATGATGGCTGTTCGTTATCAAATCATCTCTTTGCCTAAGGGTCTTGGCAAACCTGTTAATGATAAATTTGGCTGAGCAACCTGGATAACACTGGAAGCAATATTGCTCTGCAGAAACTTTCTGCTGTGTGCCAGCAGAGATAACCTGCCATTTCAAGGTTGGTTGAGCAACATAAAGAAAAGTTATATGTTTTGGGTTTTTTTCTTAATACAAAAAAGAATCGCAGGTGTTTTGTTTATTCATGAGGATTCTTCACATTGCTGAGCAAACAGCTACAAATTCAAAACTAAAAGTATGCTAGTTCCAAGTATTTAACTCTTCTCAGGATCTGAACATACCATGGAAGTACACTGTTTAGCATTCTTTAATCTCTATTAAAACAGTATTTTCCTTTCTTCTCCAGAAAGTATACTATGCGCAAATGAGATGAGCTTACAGCTCAGATGATTCTTGACACATCCTGCCAAGGCAAACGTTCATCCAAACAGCTAAAATTCCTGTTCCTTATCCTGCTCATCCAAAGCTTTCTCAGAGCCAGAAGCTGGGGAAAGCCAGGCCTTCTGGACAACCTTCAGCTCTTCCTGTATGTTTCTGGTTACAGTCTTTTTGGAAACAGAGCAGGGGGAAGCCGCACCATAGGGAACAGCTTCATTTAAATGAGCTTCTCTCATTACAACTAAGCAACATGAGTGCCTGTACCTGAGTGTGAAGTCAATATGGAGTGGCAAACTCAATGGAAATGGAATAAGTTTGAACCCCCTTCCGTAAGTATTTGAATTTGCACTGAAATGAACAAGGGGCAGGGTGTTAGCAACTCCCATTTGAGAACTAATAATGAAAAGCTGTGTGTTCAAGGCATTTTCTGGGCTCAGGTGATTCTGAGGGTACACCAGCCCAAGGCAGACCATGCAGCAGACTGAAGATCTGGAATCAGAGTAATCAGTGAAACTATCCACTACTGATTCTGCTACCAAAATCCTCTGTGTGTTGCAGGGTTCATCAGTACTTTTCAACTATACAAAAATCATTTGGGCTAAAGATGTGGATGTGCAATCCATGAGATTCCAACACTAATTAATAAATGAGGACATTAAAGTGCTCATTGATGACCATGTTGAAAGCAAAACAGAAAAACTCATTGGCATTTTCAGGTTTTGCCAAAGCTAGCCTGCACAGGATCAATATAGGTATAAGGACAAATATGTCACAATCCAAAATCCAAAAGTAAGGCCTCACCCCTACCTTGAAAACATTAGCATTTCACAGCTTCCCTACAGCTTTTTATGTAATCATGTCGTGCAACCAGCAGAGCTCTCAACCAGAGAGAAAGCTTCTGGCCTATCTTCACAGCTACCATCTTCTTTCCTGCAAGGAAGTGTCACTGAAAGTGCCTGTCACACTTCAGGATGAGCTGAGCTGTAGCATGGAGAAAAAAGGCTCCTACTTCAGATACCTTTGGCCAATCCATATGCTCTACTCATATCTGGCATGTTCAGGGAATCTAATTTAGAGTAGTAAAGACTATCTCACAAGAGGTAGGTGGATCTCAAAATACCCTCCCTCCAGA
Source organism: Coracopsis vasa (assembly GCA_026283785.1). NCBI lineage: Eukaryota > Metazoa > Chordata > Aves > Psittaciformes > Psittacidae > Coracopsis > Coracopsis vasa. Next base: position 29,288 of record JANHGB010019711.1, read on the forward strand.
TTTCTGGCTTAGTGCAAAAACTGCTCCTCTTTTATATCAAAGGAATGGATTTGTTGAAAGAAAAAGAAAAATCTATAAATAGTCAGTGCTGAATCAGTGTGAACATCCAGGAAAAAAAAAAGCCAAATACAAATAATTTTCAGTGTTCAAGGCCAAAAAATATCCTTTCCTTCCAAAAGCTGGTCACATTTCATTAAAGAGTAGTGCAGATTTAACTTAAGGTGGAATTTTTTCCACTTATTCTACAGCTCTCTCCCATTAGAGCTTGTAGTTGCCAAAACTCCTCCATCACCTCTGTTCACTCTCATGAGAGCAGTATGACAGTAACATCCTCCCTCTTTTTTTACCCATTCACCAGAGTTCCTGGACACTTTACTTACAGCCATCAATAAATTTCAGCATCACCAAATTCGTAACTCCATTTATTAAACTGTATCTTTTGGACTACATCATTGTTTTCTTTATTTCACAGTCTGAAAGCTATGTTCTGGCCTTTGGTCATATTTCTGATCCATCCAGCTTCCAAATAATATATATTGCTGTGACTCAAGGCAACAGGCATTCTTATCCTTCTTTCAAAGGACTGTACTTGCCTCATTTTCCCAGTTCCACTTGTCTTTCATTTAATTACTGAGATGGGAGAGCAACCTTTCTGAACTTTGCTATCCTGGCTAATAGGTCTAAACATTCTGGAGTCATGATGCTCTGGGTCATTGGACATGGCTGTCACTCTTGTTGTATGGAAGGGTACACTTAACAAAGATGGTTATATCTCCCCAAATGCTCCCAATTGAAAATGTTTCCTTTAGTATTCCTACTTCAAACAATAAAACTAGTGAATCAAGCCTTCAATTTAGATGCACAGGCAAACACCCTCAGATTGCTTTGAAAAGATACTCCACATGCAGAGAGTGGGTGGAAGAGGTGACAGCGTCTCTTCTGGAACACAGACAACATAATATGGCACACCACTTATGCTATGTTACTGACTTGCTGGTTTTCCAAAACAGATTTTGTTGTACTGAAATCAGGCAGGTGTTTACCACAAACATCTATGTGGTTACTTCACCATTTGAAGATGAGAATGGATAGCAGGCGGACATCAGCAGGTTTTCCTTATTACCACTGCAATTTGGACTTCTAAGTTATGCCTAATAATTAATGAAGTCAGGATTATATTCCAGATTATATTATTGTCAGTGCAGGGATGTACTGACAACTATCAACTGTCACTGAAATCAATATTACGGACAGAAAACGATTGATAGCTGGTTTTAAACAAGGTCAGAACCTCATTTGCTCTAAACCAGTGTAGGCCCACTGAGAGTATGATGCAAGACACCTAAATTTGCAGCACTGACATTTTCCTTTCACACACTGGCAAGTAATACTCTTTCAAACAGCTTCTTTGCTGAGTGACTAGAAGAGAACTTGCAAACCTTCACCAAGAGCAGCAGTTTCAAAGGCACAAATGGCAGAAGAGTGCTTTGTCTCCTGCTATGTCTCTGCAGGAGTTAGAGGTCTAACTACCACTTATGCCTCTGCCAAGCCCCTCACTACTGCCTCTCTTTCTATCTGTCAGACAACTCTTTGGAAAACTGTTTTTCTTGCTGCTAAAACTGACTTTCTCTTCTCATTCTCAGAATCCAAGCCAGAAATCAGTGTGAAGATAACTTACGTTTTTATTTGCTCTACTCCAGTCTATTCTCATGGAACCAGGAGCCTTTCAACCACTAGCACACCTTTACTACCATTCACCTCTGATACAACCTACATTCAGCTAGCAAATAACCAAATATGAAGTATTGAGGAGAAATATTGCAGACTTCCTTAGACCGAGAACTAAGGATTATTATGAAAACTGTTTCTCTCCTGGCAATACCCATACCGTAGAGGCAAAAAAAGCCTTGGTGTTCTTCTCCAATAACTACATGAACCTGTGAAAATAACCTGTTCCTTATCACCTTGACACCAATGCACAAAGCTTTTCACTCCACAATCCATCCCTTTCTCCAGCTGTCTTGATGTTTAGATGATAACATAAAAAAAACCTTTCAACAATGAAGGCGGACAAATGAAAGGTGGTAGGAGGAAGGAAGTGCCTCCTGATCATCTTCCAGTAACAAGAACATCCAGCCTTAAATTATTCAACCCACTCTTCAATTTTGGAACCTTTCAAGATGCTATGTTATTGGCTGCCCAAACTGCCATGGCAGCAAAAATAAATAATTTTCCAACTGCAATGACCCAGAAATATCTTTTCTTATAAGAAAACAGACCTTATAAACTGGAGCATAGGAGTTCTCACCTTGATTATTGCAATCACAGAATCATAGGGTGGTTTGGGTTGGAAGGGATCAGTCCAATGCTCCTGCAAGGAGCAGGGACATCTTCAAGTAGATCAGGTTTCCCTGTCCAACCTGATCTTGAATCTTTCCAGGGATGGGGCATCTACAACCTCTCAGGGCAGTATGCCCAGTGTTTCACCACCCTCATTGTAAAAAAATTCTTCCTTATATCTAGTCTGAATCTACCTTTTTTTAATATAAAACCCTTGTCCATCACAACAGGCCCTGCTGAAAAGTTTGTCCCCATCTTTCTCATACCTCCTTATAAGTACTGGAAGGCTGCATTAAGATCACTCCAGATCCTGCTCTTCTCCAGACTGAATGACCCCAACTCTCTCAGCTTTTCCTCATAGAAGAGGTGTTCCATCCTTCTGATCATCTTTGTGGCCCTCCTCTGGACTCACTCCAACAGGTCCATGTCTTTCTTGTACTGGAGATCCCAGAGCTGAATCCAGATGGGGTCTCACAAGAGCAGAGCAGAAGGAGAGAATCACCTCCCCTGACCTGCTGCTGGTGGTGCAGCACCAGGACACAGCTGGCTTTCTGGGCTGCCATCACACATTGCCAGCTCATGCCCAATTTTTCACTCACCAGTATCACCAAGTCCTTCTCCACTCTCAATTAATTCATCCCCCAGACTGTATTAATGTTGCAAATTGTCCCAACCCATGTGCAGGACCTTGCACTTGACCTTGTTGAACTTCATGAGGCTTGCATGGGCCCACTTCTTAAGCCTGGATGGCATCCCTTTCCTCTAGCATATCAACTGTACCACTCAGCTTGATGTCATCTGCAAACCTGCTGAGGGTGCACTAGATCCCACTATGTTGTTGATAAAGATACTCAGTAGTATTGGTCCCAGTATGGACCCTTGAGGGACACCACTTGTTACTAGTTTCCACTTGGACATCGAGCCACTGACTGTAACTCTTTGGACATGGCCAATCATTATACTTAAGAATGAAACCACCTAAAGTATAGCCCTCAGAAGACCATTTACTCATCAATACCAACTGTCAAGTATACACCAGTCTTATGTTCTCCACTCAGTCTCTGACCTGTCCTGCAAAGTACCACCGGAAATGGCTCTGAGAGGAAGCCCCTAAGACCGGCACTGTCCTGTGTCAAGGAAATACTTTGAGGGAGGAAAGAACTTCACTATGGCTTCATTCATACATACATACATATATGTAACCCACTTTTTAATGTTGCTTCCCCAGAAGAATATGCTGCTGAGCTGTTGTATCTACTGCTGGCCATCAGATACAATATTCTGATAAGAGCTGCAGACACCAACATTCGCTATTTCTTGCTATTGCTCCTGTTGAACAGGAAAACACAAGCTGGCTCAGATGGCACACACCTTGTGATTTGTTTGAAACACATTCAAATAAAATCTTTTCCACCCCCACCAAAACAACAAGAAAGCAAGAGATGAAAACTCCCTTTCTGCCCCAGAGTTTCAAGGGGTATTGGAATGTATCCTGCTTTGGTTGGATTTAGCCTTCACAGAACTGCCTCTTTAGAAATTCAGGGCCATGGTATTTTCGAACTCTCTAAGACAGTATCTAATTAGACCACAGGAAAATGTATCATCTGCTTAATAACAGATTCCCATGCCATAAAGTGCTACCTGTCTTCAGTGATCAGTTCACTTAAGGAATAGATGACTACAGAAAAAGACATATGTGATAAGAGAAATATAGATTTATAAACATGGTTACAAAGCCTACAAATAGAAAATCTATTCATTGTAATAGATACTTCTGTGTACACTTGAATTAGCTTTGTGCTTGTTCCATATTGTGTAATGAAATATAAAATAGAGCCAACATACAACTCAATGCTAACTTTATCTCAATAAATGCTGCTGGAAAAAATTACCTTGTCATGCCAGGAAGCTCAATCTTTGCTACTCCCTAAGCAGCCTTCCTAACCCTCTACTCTCTTGATTTTTCCTCAGAACTGATTTCTGTTGACATCTCTGTGTATAGCCAGGCGGAAACAAATTGTAAAGCACTCACCACATACTCATGTAGAAAAGCAGAATAAGTAAAATTTTCCTGCCTTGAAGGGTGCTGAAGGGAGACAGTTTTCACTCTGAGCAGGAATAATGGAGGAGTCAGGAAAGTGGTTTCCTCCTCATTTTTTTCACTCAGGTTCAAAGTGTAGCTAATTGCAGTATTCCCAAGAGGCAGTCAGACAGCATAGGAGACTAGATTACTTCCTGACCCACAAGACATGATATCTTTAAAAAAACTCATTATTGTTCAGAGAAATTCATTCTGCAAGGCAGGAGCAGTTTAAAACCAAATAATTATTTCCCTTCTATCTGTATACAAATTAAAAAAACCCAGATATCAGTAGTGCTAACATCTGGTCCCTCCATCATACGTATGTACTTGATGATCAGTTAAGTTTGGGGTCTTTCTAGCCAGTCTGTTCGTGCCCAGGCGACAGCCAGATCACATGTAATACAAGGCCCTACAACTTACTTCAGCTAAGAAGCAACGGGCTATTTTCTACTACAGTATGTTAGTTTGGTGGACAAAGTGTCTTATTTGGGACACCCCTGCTGTCCTCCTTCCTGAAGGCATATTGCAGCATCCTCTTCTACCCACAGAGGCTTGTACAAAAAACAGCAGATGCCATAGAAGTCATCAAAGTCTTCCTAAAAAAAAAGCCATAAATTGAACAGTACTGCCCCACAGGCTACCAATAGGAGTACTCAGAAACAGGTAGCACACTGGAATGGGATCCAAGAAACAGAAAAGAATAATGGGCTACCACTGCCTACCCAAATAAATTATCCATGAAGTAGAAGCTCTTCTAAAAAGAACCTGCTCTTCTGCATGGCCACGGCAGTGTTGGAGCTGCCTGTAAGACTAGCAGTGTATGCAGTTTCCTTCTGGTGAAGCATTATTTCTCATAAAAATAATGGGTTTACCATGTCTACCCTCTCCTTTACAAAGCTGCATTTAAGTAAGCTTTTACTGAAACCAACAGTTCCCAACGCCAACAGAAAAAAAATAAATTCAAGAACTACCACTGAACCCTCTTTCTTACAGTACTGTGGAAAACTTGGCCAGGCTGTCACCTTACTCTTTTAAATCTACCCATGCCACATGCCTTTTAATGCTGTCACCACCGTTTCTCCTATCTCCTTTGAGTGAGCAACCATTTTAGGCCTTTTTTTCCAGGGAGTGAATGGGAGCATGCTGCCGAGTAGCTGACTCAGAGAATGGAAGCATTTTGTCCTTTCTTACAGGCTTAGTAACAACCATGTTTTTAATTAAAATAGGGCATATTTGAAGAAGATATAACAATACCTGCAATTGCAAGTCTGTGACTACATACATACAGAAATGGCCAGGGATTATAGTCTGCACCAGGAACCTAAAATGCATAGTTCCTAGAGAGCATACATAACTAATACAGAATTGCAGAAATGTAGCAGAAAGAAGAAAGGAAGATACAGGAACACAGACAGAGCTTGGCTAACTCACCAAATTAAATCTTATCATCTGTGCATAAACTTCACTGATGGTTTAATTAAAGAACCAGCAGCAATTTCAGCACCCACATTAGCTACTTCAGGATCAGTTCAACTGCCTAGACCTATTATGAAAACATGAAGGATGAAACTTTGATTCCACTGGAGTTTGCAAAAATTCTTATCACTGATTCTAGTATGATTTTGTATGTTGAGGCTGTTCAGCCTGCAGAAGAGAAGGCTGCATGGAGACCTCATAACAGCCTTCCAGTATCTGAAGGGGGGCTATAGGAATGCTGGGGTGGGACTATTCATTGGGGACTGTAGTGATATGACAAGGGGTAACGGGTTCAAACTTAAACACGGGAAGTTTAGATCGGGTATAAGGAGGAAGTTCTTTACTGCTAGGGTGGTGAAGCACTGGAATGGATTGCCCAGGGAAGTTGTATATGCTCCATCCCTGACAGTGTTCAAGGCCAGGTTGGACAGAGCCTTGGGTGGCATGGTTTAGTGTGAGGTGTCCCTTCCCACGGCAGGG
>JANHGB010019712.1:394-16131 GCA_026283785.1 Coracopsis vasa
AAGAGGAAGAAGAAATCCTCACAATTAACCTAGTTCTCCTGGTGAAGAATTGAATACTGATTACTCACTATGAAACCTTCCTTTCTTTTTGTTGAGCAGCACAGGAAGCACAACACCAGAGAAAGACAGTTATTAGGAAGCTTGTGTATATCAGTTTTACCTGTATTACTACGCTAATGACCACAGTAATGGGATAATTCAGATTGTATGTGCTAACACCATTTCACTTAGAATAATAAATCTTTGATTAACCCATTAAACCTTTAATTTGAATTATGACTTCATATAGACAGTGTGCTTCTTTAGCCCAAATAAATTGTGCAGGTGTTTGGATTGGTTGTTAAATCTGGGTGCGCCAATGTTCAGATCACCTCTAGTTATGAGCAGTCCCTGTTTTCATTATAAACCCCTGGAAAGGCTTGAATATCTTGTGGAGTGTGTGGGGTTGTTTACAATATTCTGAGAGATGGAAGTATCAGTATTTGTATGAAACACATGAGAATAAAGACTTAGGATCCATTTCATGAAAAGACTTCTTTAACTTTCTTTTAGGCGTGGGCTGTTAGACATCCATATTTTGCATGTTGAGATCAAACCCGTTGTAAACATTCTGTCTAATTCACTTAAAGGTAGTAAAGTCATTGTTCCAAGAAAACTGAAAAGAAACATTAGTGCTTTATTTGTTTAAGACAGTTTTACAGAAGTCCTCAAGGACAGAGCTTCCAGAGGAGAAGACATGTCCATCTCTGTGGATAAAAAGCAGAAATATCTCCTGTTATACCTGCACGCAGTCTGTACACATATCCTGGTTTTGGCTGGAATAGAGTTAATTTTCTTCCTAGTAGCTGGTACTGTTTTGGCTTTAGTTGGAGAACAATGCTGATAACTCACCGATGTTTTAGTTGCTGCTCAGTAGCACTTATCCTAATCAAGGACTTTTCAGTCTCTCATGCTCTGCCAGTGAGGAGGCGCACAAGAAGCCGGGAGGAAGCAGAGGCAGGACACCTGACCCAAACTAGCCAAAGGGATATTCCATACCACAGATGTCATGCCCAGTGTATAAACTGGGGCGAGTTTTCCAGAAGAGCAGATTAATGCTCAAGTCAGGCTCAGTATCAATCAGCAGGTAGTAGGCAATTGTACTGTGCATCACTACTATTTATTGGGGTTTATTTTGCTCTCTTTTTCATGTCTCCCTTTTAATTATAATCAATAATATTAATGTTAGTTTTAATGCTGTTAATAATAATAATAATTTTGTTTGTTTGCTATGTTGGTTTTTTGTTTTGTTTTGGTTTTTTATTCAATTATTGAACTGCTCTTAACCCGTGGATTTTACTTTTTTTTGTAATTCTCCTCCGTATCCCACCTGGGCAGTGTGTGTGAGCAAGCGGCTGCATGCCATTGTAGTACATAGTTGCCAGCTGGGGTTAAACCGCAACAAACCAGAACACCTAAAATGGCAGCAATCTGAAACAAACAGGTTTTAAGAACAGAGGACTGAAAAGCATCCCTACTTTTAAATAAAATGTTAGTTATGGAAGGATATGGGAACTATATGTTACTATTCTGCCTTTAACAGCAAAAAAAAAGTTACATGGTATATTTTTATTTGAGACAATGCATAAGAAAGTCCTTGTTAAAGCTGCAATTGACAGAAGCAAAAAGAGAAATATTGAATGTACCAACCTGTTAAATAAAGCTCAAATAACTTGAAATTAATAAAATTTATTAATTAATAATTAAAATATCAATTAAAAATTTAAAATTATTTAACTCTGTTTAATAATGGAGTCTCAGAACTGGACCAAAAGGCACTTTGCAAGAGGTAGCACACAGGCCTGCTCACCAACACAAATCACTGTCACAGCTAACAAAATATGGAAAGAGAAAGCAATGCAGCAAATGAACCTGCATACATTGGGTGATACTAGTGGGATGAGAACCAAGTTATCAGACTGTGGCTGAAGCCATTGTCAGGAGAATGTTTTAATATCATTTTAGTGATATTTCTATATCACTATATTTCTGAGATGTGTTACTAAGTTCCTTCTCCCCTTAATAATGATTTCCTTGCTTCATGTGAGGATTCAAAAATTGTAAGTACACAAATAGGGCAAATGCCTAAAGCAGGGGCTCAGTATTCTTGGGCAGAGACTTGAGTACGGTTAGCTGTTTGTCAGCCAGCAAATAGGTTAAGGTTGTGTGTGTTCTGTCATGCTGTAAGTTAATACAGAAGTTTACATTTCAATTTCAAAACAGGTTGTAGCAGTAAATTATTTTAACATTCTTATTAAAATTCTGCATTTTCACATGTACATACCTAGCTGGAAAGTTCCACTATTTGACTCAAATTTCCTATGCTGGGTCTCAGCCTAAAGGTGAATATTTTAATATTTTTATATTTTTTTTGTAAATGTGAGTAAAATCAGCTCATTTCCTTTACCTATGCAAGGATTAAAAAATGTACTATATAAAGAAGTTAGGTGTTTAACGTATGCAGAAAGCATCTGAGCTTTAAAAGCTGAAGCTTACCAGGTTGATACGGCGGATTAGTCTCCAGGCCAATTTGCAAAAATGAAATATTAACAATATAAGAGTAAAAATCTGCTAAAACAAATTATATAATGTGTTACTTCATTACTTGTTGCAAATTTATTTATTAATTTTTACTTTGACAATTTGCTTAGAATTATGTCATTGTTTATCTGTATTCAGAATCACATGTATGATGCTGATCTTGCGTAGCAGTACAGGTCTGCTTGGTAGGTGCTTTCACTGAAGTATTTTCTGGTTCATAATTACAGCAATGTTCCTAAGTAAACTGTGAGTTCCAGCAATAGTGTTAGCCTTCTAACTTCAATTATTATCTTTCCTCCTTGAGAATAGCAAATCTGAGATTTGGAAGGCTTTGCATCCCTTAAAGTTTGTTGGCAGCTACTTCTGGGCACCACTGTGGCCTTTCATAGGTAGAATCGTTAAATTCCACCACAATACCCTGGGTTCAGAAAACTGCACAGATCTAAAAAAAAAAGAAAGAAAAATTGATAATGCAAGTAGAAAATCAGCTTCTTATTGAAATGGGAATGTAAGGATTTAAAATACATGATCCTCACCATCTTCCTTAAACACAGTATTAAGACATAGAGCACAGCAGTGGCATCTGAAGTACTGATCCTTTTGTAGCCACTGGAGCACTGAAGTTTAACACCTAAAGTTCAAACAGATTAATAACTGGCAGACAGAGAGCACTTTGTCCAAGAACAAGATGTGCATTGAACTGACCAATGACACAAGATATTTGTGGCCTACAGAAATCTGACCAAGGATCTCTTGCACTTCAGCCAAGGAACTTACTCATCGCTGTTCTTTCACCTACTGCCATAAACACTGCTTTACAAGATGTCCACATAGATTGCTGTTTCTTCCCTGTAAGATTTACACTAACCATGGCTTCATGCAGGTGGACCTTCCCATCACTATGAAGAAGAGATCTTTCATTACTCTTCAGATTTCAGATTTTTGCTACAGGTAGTAGTCTTCTATGCAGAGGTCTTGTGTATGCTGGGTTGTTTCTTATGAAATATCCAGTGTATGCAGTATGAAAGATATAATGCTACCATTCTTAAAAACGCCATGTATGAATGTGTGTCTGCACAGAAATTTTCTTGCCTGTAATATACACCTTCTTCCTAACTCATGACTTGATATCTGTCCTTTTATCTTTTACAGATCTTTACAGGACTGTGTGAAGGAAATTACTGGGACAGAAGGACAAGGATTTTCAGATAAACTGAACAGTCCAGCCAGGTGTGCATTCTGACAGATATAAACAAGTAAAAAATGTTTAGGCTCAGAGAAGTCACCAGAAATTACTGTATGCTTGAGTTAACATTGCAAAACAAGGTTTAGATGCTGCTAAGAATCACCTCACCATTTATTCCAGAGCGTCCTGCCTCGCAATCATCTGTTACTTCAGTCTTGAATGTCTTCATTTCATTTACATAACACAGGCCTTGTCACAGTGTGAAGTTACCTAAAATAGTTATTATGTCTTTGGGCAAAAAAAGGCAGACAGCAGCAGAAAGAAAAGACTCTGAGTATTTAGATCTCCTACTGAGACAGAGATTATGTGTCTGGTTTCCTAAACATCAGACTGAGACTACAGTGAAGCAGTGGTGTTTTGAGACCTTCCTAATTTTGCCTGATGCCTTCCAACTTACTTGCCTGATATCAAGACTGAGCTTACCCCGGTGGGTTTATTTCATTCACTGTCACCATTCTTGGTGGAAGTAGGCCAAAGCATTCACGTTCTTGACTCTGACTTAATGATTTTTCCAAGGTTATGCCTTACAAGCATTTTCAGAAGAGGATTTTAATTTTGCATGTCTTAATTTCATGTTGTTCATATAACGGTCTGCAGGCAGATGCACAAAATTTGTCCTGTCTGTAATGCTATATGTTACACATACATTTAATACAAATAACAAAAAGATATTAACACTTTAGGAAAAGCTGGCTTTAGTCATACTATTTTCCCAGAAGTGATGTATGTCTAATAAGTCTTGCCTTTCTCACAAAGGTATTGTAAAACTTAATTAATTGAAGTTTGTAAAGTACTTCAAGATCCCTGTATTATTAAGTGTCCTGCTAGTCCACTTTTCTTAGTGACTCAGTACTGCCAGAAGCTATATCTGCTGCCAATTACCAACAGGCAGGCAGCCAAAAGAGCAGTGGCAGAACCTGTAGCAGGAAAGCTCAAACGAGGAAACTTATTCAAGTAAATAGTCCAGTGCAAGAGACAGGAAGAGAAAGAAGACAAAATTGAAGACAAGGGAAAAGCTAAGACTCTATGAACTTTCCCCCTACATACAGATGGGCTTTTTCTCTATCACCTTTCCTCTCTTGATCGCCTTTTTTCTCTGAGATTTATTGGGACACTCTAACACCTTTCTTTCCACCTTCTTCCTCAGAATGCTGTCAGGGACCCTTTTGCGGAATTGAGTATGATGCTATTAGTTAGACTCACTAGTGTTTAAATCCCAACTTTGCCACTTGCTTGCTGGAGGGGCTCTTTCTCTTTCCTAATCTGTATTCACCTAGGCCAAATCCAAAGCTCATTGAAGTCCTTGACAGTGTACCCCTTGATTACAGAGGATTAGGCCACTGTGCACTCCATGTTGTAGCTAAAATTAATTCAGTAGTGTCTGTAGAGCCCTTTGGGGAAAAAATAGAAATAAACTGCTATCCAAGGAGAAACTGGCACTATTATTTCCTGGAGAGCTGATTGCATATCTGGGTTTCTGTCACCAAACCCGGCATATAACTGCAGTGCCGGTGCAGGGGCGCTGTGCCAGTCCCAGGGCAGTGGAGGAAGAGCTGTGATCTCATTTCAGTTAGCAAAGTTTAGGATTTGTTTCATTGAAAGTACCTTGACAACACATTACTGTTTATGGACCACTGATTACATGTCCCACAATTGACAAGACAGGTAGTGAGACAGGGCTTATCCCGCAGCACATACTAATGAGGCTGTTCTGCCTGCAGCTCCCTATGGCCAGATGCTGTACTTGGATGGAGTCCCACTGGAATTCTTTGTGAGCGTAGTCACAGTCAGTTGAAAACCCACAGTTTACCTATCATCTTTCTAGGAGAAAACTCGAAATGGATACCAAAGGTAAATGATACATTGCTTTGCTCATGTGGAAAGATTCCCTCTAACCTGTAAATACAATAGCACATCACTGTGCAAGGTTTTTCCTGAATCTTAAACATTTTGGGTACAAGGTGCATGGTAGGGTGTGTTCAACTAGCTCGAAAAAAAAACAATTTCAAGAGGCAACTGAGACTGCAAATTTTCAGAGACCATGCCCACATACTTGTTGCATCAGCAGGCAGCACAGCAGGGCCCCAAATCTATCTTAGCCAATAGATTTAACTCATACAGAAGTAACATTCCCTCTTTCTGCAAAACAGACACCAGCACTGCATTAAACTTCTGGCACACCTTGAATCATCTCAAAGGCTGTCGGGAAGCAAACTGGCAAGGACTGCTGTGTGCCCCTTTGCCCAGGTAAGTGAGCTGCATGAGTTCCCCTGCAGGTTTAGACTTGTCCAGAGAAAGGACAAGTGATCATCACCAACTCTAAATGCTTCAAACATTATAGCATGGATTGCTCGGTCTCAGCAGACTTCAGAAAGCCTTTGTCATCCATCAGAAGTGGCTTCGTCCTTTCCCACGTGCCAAGCTGTGCTGTTGTGCTGTATTGAACAGCTTCCATCAGAGCACACAATTTCTCATCCTGTCTGACTATGCTGATCATTCTTGTAATTAAGTGTCTTTTGATTCTCTTTGGCAGCATACCATCTGCACAAGAAGGCACACCTGGAAAGCATTTTTCCTCTGGTTCTGCTATCCTTGATTAAACTCTGTTTTAAAGCAGAGAACCTTAATCAAAAGAATTGCCTGACTGGAGGTAGCTGTGCCTGTCTCACTTTTGTCACAGATTCCCTCTGAAAGCTGCAGGATTTGGATTTGCATAACCATTTCCAAAAATGGGTCCACTGTGTAAGGGTAATATTTTCAAAGGATTTCACCCATAAGAAAAAAATCCAATGGAATGAATTAAAGTGGAAAATAGCAGGGCACCACAGATATTTAATAGGTTTCAGTAGTAATTACTATAAAATCCTATAGAATTTATTAGAAAAAAATACATGCTTTTTGTAGTATTCTTTTATAACTAGCAAGAATCTCATTCCTGAAGGAGATCAAGAAAATGTAAAAGGAAATATTAATCTTTTAATGAAGAGCAAGTTTAAATTAATGCTACCCCCATAATTTTAGGAACAGGAGGCCAGGTCAGTGCTGCACCTCATATGAGGCACAAAGCAGATCAGCAGCATGAGATAAAAAGAGAGAATGATCATTTACACTCTTCTGTCTTTGGTGAGAATGTCAGGATCAACAGAACTTTTATGTTGTTTATTCTGTGTCCACAAGGAAGATCCATGTCGAACCAGATATATGTACGAAAACACACATGCATGCATTTCCAACAGGTTCCAGTGCCTTCTTACAGTCCATTCCTGAGTAAAACTATACCTCGTTGCCAGCCTAATATTAAGCCCCACGCTGGTGCTTCTTGCTTATTACAGGTCTCTAATGGCTTCTGGTTGAGTGTAACAAAGCTCTGAGTTCCTGCACCTGTTAACAAAATGACAAGCTGTTTCCTGTCTCTGATCTTCCACCATGACCTTTGCACCAGGTAGAAAAGACAAGAAACTTTATCTTTGTCAAACGAAAACTTTTTCCCTGGTAATTTATAGTACCTGAAAGCAACTGGATAGAAAGGTTGAGACAGGAACCAAGAAGTATAAAAATAAAAACTGAGAAAAAAATAAAAAAAAAGTACAGCTTCTGAAGTGGGCAAATTACATAGAAAGAGGTGTTTCTAAGTTTGCAAATAGTCTGTGCCAACCACTTGGAGTTGCTTAACAGCAGTGATACAGCTTTAAAAAGCATCAATAAAAAAGCACTTATTTTACTAAATAATACACCTTTTTACCCTTGATGAAAGGCTGCTTCTTATCACACAGATATGAAGGCAAGCCACCTAATGGCACTAATTTCAAATCCCGCTGCTGTAATGTTTAGTACATACGATGCAAATTACAATGGATTCAATACAGTTAGTGGTACATTTAAAAGAGAAATAATACCGAAATGCAAATTTATCAGTTTCAGAAATATGTGTGCAAATTCTCATAAAATGTCTGCTAGATACATAAAGAACTGGCAAGAATCTGTAATAGTGATAGCTTGGGCTGTGAAAGGCTTAGAAATAAAAGTAAGTACCTGGAAGAACTGTCACATTCTCAGTGGGAGTTATGCTATTTACATGGTTTGTCGTTCACATTTATAGCAGTGTGGGTTGCTCTTTATTTCTCCCACTTTGCATCCTTTCACTGCAGTTATCTGTTCATTCAGCAAACATGTTTCAACTGAAGCTTCCTTGACTTGATTTATATCTTATAAAAGGTACCTGTAACAGGCACAATTGAATGCTCAACTTTTACCTCTGACACTATTCTTTTCTTCGCCCCTTCCTGGCCAAGTCTCAATACATTCTTTCCCTTGCTAAACTCACATAAGCAGATTACATGTTCACTACTAAAAGGCTTTCTCTAGTAGCTTGTTTCTGTAGAAGAGAAGGAAGTAACTACATGAATGATCTACTTACTAATAAATAGCTTTTTCTAATATCTTCCTTCTGTAGACAAAAAGGAAGTAAATACAGACCCGCTGCTTTCACAATACTGACTTGCACAGTTACTTTTTTTGATAGGATCCACATAAGCTGGACTTAGTTTTGAAATTTATCACTATTTCACTCCCACCAAAACCATTTCCCGGGCGTTTCTCATGCCATATCTTGTAAACCTGCTATGAAACTGGGCAGTACTCAAAAGACCAATTACTTCTCCATGCTATCACTGCTGTGCAAACAACTGTGCAGTGGTGTCAGGAAAACACGTGGCAGGCACATTTATTACACACAGGTAACAGAAAATATTTTGTGTGCTTATGGCTGCTGCAAATCTTTCATGTAAAATTGTTTAAAGGCTTGAAGTAAGCTGCATAAAGAACATCTTTTCATTTGGCTTACTTACTATAACAGGAATGCTTACAAATAGCTATCTGGGGCTTTTGTTTGCACATATTGCTAACTAGCAACTGTGAAAATCATCTTGTATACATCAGACTTTACATATAGTATACTATTAAACCATAAATAATCGTGCCACACAGACATCAGCTTCTGTGAAGGCCTTTCACAAAAAAAAGCTGTTAAAAAGACCATCTCATGTTAGTTGTTCCACAATGTATTCTCCATTCTCCCTGACAGAAGACTTTAGCCAACATGGGACACCAGTATCACTGGACCCTGTGATCAGAGTATACCTTCTTTACCCATATAACAGCTATTTTTCCTAACAAAGTGCAGTGATCCTGGCCAGAAGACAATTATACCTCAAAGAGGTAGTGGTGCGCATCACAGTTAATCTGAGCAAGTGCAGACCTGTGCTGCGCCATGCTACACCTCCAGCATCAGGCCGTGCTATGTTGCTCAAATCTCCTGGCCGAAGGACAACCTCAGCCAGCTATTCACAACAGAGAAGCCTGTGGGCAACTCTCACTCAGCACTGCAACTGCACCACCCCGATGGCAATGCTTTTATCAAGCAGTGCAGAAAGAAGTTCTCATGAGATCATTCCTTGTAAATGATATTAGAAATGATAAATAGAAATGTTTTCTTGTAATAATACCACATACTTGCTCAAATGACCAAAAAGGGATGAGATCTGTGCAGCTGGCAATAGGAAAATCCACATGAGGTCCACTAAATGCTGCACAAACGAGGGGTGCCCAGCATCTGAAACAACCTAAAATTCACTCATTCTCTATGTCCCTCTTCTTATTCTCTTATTAAAACAGATGTTTTATTAAGCCTTTTGTTGTTAGGCTTTTCTTATTGAGATTCAGAAAGAATCCTCTCTCCCTGTCCTTCATCACCCTCCCCTGGTGCAGAGCACAAGGAGGCACCTTACCTGAAACACAGTGGACCATACTTGCTGTATGTAAGAAGACAGAAAGAAGCGAGAAGAAAGAAATCAAAGAAGAAACAAATCAAGAAAGAAATCAAAGTGATTCTGGTGTTGCTGGTATATGATTAAGGTCTACTCAGCGGTAGAAGCATAACTCCAGGCATTCACTGAAATTAATACTGCAGAGGTCAGTGTTTCATATTTAACAACTGATAAAAAAAAACTTTGAATGGGATATAGCTACAAATGAAGATATCTACATTTAGATATTTAAAAGTATGTTTCTACCTGTGATCCAGTAGTCTTAACTTAGTAACAGATCAAAAAGATTTAGAAAATACATTCACCAAATTCCAGTCAGTCCACTCTAACTTAATCAGCAAGCTCTCAGTTCAGTTGCCAAGCGCACTGTGCCTTCTGACATGTCCTAAAATATCACAGACTTCCAAGCAGGGATAGCAGATATAGGGAGATAGGCTTTTTTGACAGATTGGAGCCCAGCTGGAAGTCAGAGTGTGTTGAACCCTCCCCATAAATTGCTCTTGTTATTCCATTAATTTGTGGAATATATTCAGAGAACAAGAGACACACAAGCACTGTGCTCACGTCCATGATAACACCTTTGAAACAAACAGAAACAAAGAATTGTTACGGATCCCCTTAAAAAAGCATGATTTTCATAGGAAATAGTCCAGTGCCATAGTTTTGCCTGCAAATTCATTGGACATTATTTTCCTCTATTTCACTTTTCTTTTCATAGTATGTTAATTCTCAACTTGACATTTGCTGCATGAACACTTGATTCAGAGTTAAGAAAGCATCTTAACAAGGGGAAGAGATATGCAAAATTAAAGGTTATTTATAACATCACTAACAAAGTCACTTAGATGCTTAAAGGACTACTAAAACTGACCTGAACCTCAAAACTTTTTAATGCTACATTCAAAAATGCAGCTAGATCCTTGCTTCATTAAAAAAAGTATTACTAACTTTGGTAATATAAGATCTGAAAAAGCAGTGAATAAAGGTGGTGTTGGTAGGGGGAAGAAGGAACAGCAAAAAGCAGTTAATTACTTCCTTCACCAACATTGTTTTCAAATCTAGGGGGAGCAAAGCACTCAGGGCTGGTGAAAATACAGGAGGAACCTGTAGAATTAGAGCTACTGACACTGAGATTAAGTAATGGTGATCTGGACAGATAAACCTTGAGAAACAAAGTTTACTTTCTTCCTTATCCACATGTATGGTGTTCAACCTGGTGTCCTGAAGAGAGAGTATATCAATGCAGTGTCTCATTGTATATGAGACTTCCAGGTTACTCGACTGTCACTTCTAATACTTTCTTATTACCACTGATAAACTTCAAGAAATTTGTCAAAAAAAGTCACCAGATGAAACTTTTAATGATAAGTTTTATAAAAAAGAGATAGTCAAGTAGACATAAAAGACTCTTCATGAAGTCTCAGTCAAAAAAGAAGCTTCAATGAAGAGTTACATTTTATTAAGCATCAAACACTAATCTGTCATAGTAGGTAGTATACCTCAATGGGAGTAAAGAACTTGTGCTGATGACCAGATAGCCACACTATATACATAGTGTATAAGGATATGGCAGAATTTTGAACCAGCTCTAATTTGGTCTTGTGGACAGAATGCCTATTAGAAGCTCTTTTGGTTTTCTTTCATCCAAGAGGAATCGAGCTCACAGACTCTACAATGCAAACTAACGCATGGTATGTGGGGATAATGCAAGGTTAGTTTCAAAAGCTTCTGATCCTACAGTGCACCCAGAGAACCCAATTACAGACACAACCCAGAGGAAAGCCATTCTACCAGTTCTACTGCTGTTTGCTCTATTGCAGTAAATGAGACTACAAGTAATACTCTGCTTCCAACAATACTTTCCAAACATGTAGGGATGAACAGAAATTCATTGACTGTGGAAGCAGTAAGGTACCAGTGGGAACTCACCAGAGAGGTAACTTCTTTCTTCTGCGTGAAGTCAGATTATCAGGTGAGGATAATAAGAGCTAACCAATATGGTGCAGGGCACCATCTGGAGAAACAGAGATAGAAATACTAGCCTTGTTATGCTTTTTCCTCCAAATGAAGTGGCACATGACAAGAGGAGAAAATGAAAAATGAACATATTATTCCCAAAGCAGGACTATTGGGAAGATGAATTAATAGAAGAAGGTATTGGGTATGCAGATACATACTTAAAATTGTGGAAATTTATCCCAAAGCTCTGAACATTTAGGAGATTGATGTCAATATAAAGCATCATTAGATTTTTCAGAAGAATATTACATTTAATAAGCTTCAATAGTGGCAGCCAAATCAGAAGCTTTTTTAACTTTCTCCTGGAGGTTTGACATAGAGGGGAAACTGCCCCATGAGCCAATGACTCTGCCCTTCAAAACAGGTTCTGGCCTCACCCTTATACAAGGCAAAGTGAAAATTGGTGATTCACTTGCACTTTTCTTGCCCTGAGGTACTGATTTAGTACCAAATATGTTCTAAGACATAATGCTCACACTTTTAAAAAGGTTAATGTTAATGGTAGTAGCCACTTAATTGGACTAGCTTGCCTGCTGTGTCCACTGTCCTTCTAATAGAAGACATGAGAAGTAACTATGCCCTGCAGTCAAATGGTCAGGCAAGACATAAAACAATTTCCAGCAAATAGCCATTTATACTGAGGAGAAAATGAAAGAAAAGCTAGGGAGACAGACTGACAGCTCAAAGGCTCATCAGAGTATGAACTTTTAGCATATGGCAAGAAGCTGAAGGAAGCCGTGAGGTAAAATAGTAATGATTGCTATCAGTTTTGGGGCTGCTTTGACGTATTTTGTTGTTGTTGCTGTTATTTCTTACAGTAAATAGAAGCTGACGTTTTCTTCTTGGCAGATTTCACCTTCATTGGTAATTCAATGCAAGTGAGATTTTAAAGCCATAATATGAAACAAAGTCAATATGCATTAATGGTTTAAACTTCAAAAAAGATCATTAATTACTTAAGTAATCCTTGAATTAATGAGGTGAAGTCTGAAGATACTTTTTGCTGTTTCTTGTCCTCTTCTTTAATGCTGAATTGTTGGACAAGAATGATTTGTTTTCTAAGTGCAAATCACATCAAATGATTTTATCATGCTCCATCCTCCCCAGTGCAGTCAAAGCTAATAGCTTCTTCCATATTCTGCTTAGATTTGGTAGTTATAAATTGCACAAAACCTGAAAATACCATGTAAATACATCCTTCAAAATAAAATTTTGTTTTATTAGTTTTATGGTTTGCATTAACTATAATGTAGTTGGAATTAAAATGCAGTAAAAGTAAAGAAACATAGTTCAAAATATTTTTAAACAACTGGTAGTAAGTTTTTCAGTATGGAGAAAAATTCCAGCTGAATTTCAGCAAATACATAGTTTTTCCTTAGTTAAGGATCCCTAAAACCACCCTGTGACAAGACAGGGGGTAGCTGGAATAATTCATACGCTGCTCAAGTGCATCGGATGGTGAAGCCATTACAGATATAAAAAGACTAGAGTCATATTCTAGTTGCAGAGTAATTATACTGCAGATAAAATATGGCTGTGAAAAAATTATAAGTGAAAATATCATGAACACTAACACCCCACTATTTCATTTGCAGGTCTCAGTTTTGCTATTTGTCTTCCAGATAAAATATGTATTTTCTAATTTCTCATGCAATATTAAAAGAAAAAAAAAAAAAAGAAGGGCCATCTTTTTCATTTGCAGGTATTATCTAATGAGAGACAAACACAAGTAATACAAAGGAAAATCAAAAGATAATTTTCATTTTGTTGATCTGATGACTATTAAGATTTTCCCCCTTCTCTTCAGGGGAATTCAGAAGGAAGTATTCAGAAAGGGAAAGCATTTTTCTCTTACCGCAGCAGCTGCCACCTTTTCAGCCTAACAGTGAAACCAGCGCTGAAGCTGCAGGTTTGATACCTTGAGACTACTGAATGGACAGAGTAAATTGACTCGACATGGTTTATTAACAGCAGTGAAGCAGTACTGTAAGCATTTATTCTATTCACACAACAATAAGTTTCTTACATTTATCTGGTGAAGATATTATTTAAATCCCTCATAGTGGCTTTTCCATAGTGACTACAAATGCTTTTGTAGGAAATTCTGACTACTTGAGCAAGGATGAAATACTGGCAGAGTACACAAAGTATATAAGCATCAGGTCAGGAAGACTGTAACAGTTATTCATTTGGGGGTCAGACAGAAGCAAGTAATATGACATGCTACAATTTTTACTGTGGCTTTTTTCTTTGTGACAAGCAGTATGCAGAAAAATAAGCAGAATATTTGCAATATGTTTCAGTATTCAATAATACAGCTAGTCCCTTCTATTTCCATTAAAATTTTACTTTGGTGAGGTTACATTGATTTATTCCGACGGTATAGTCCTTTAGACTTTAACAATTGTTATAGATGTAAATTTGCAAGCTAGAAACTGCCAGTGCTGCTTGGCTGGACATGGTTTGGTGGCCTGCATTTCTTAACACATCATGGATTTTTGGTGAGTCCTTTATTTTTTTCTTTAAGTAAAGGTAGACTTTGATGTTTTTCTTAGGGCATGTTTAATGTTGTTATACTGATTGCAGCTCAGTAAACAAAGATGGAAAAAGGACAAAGTGAGAAGTGGCTATGCGGTGACACAGTATGACAGAGGCAGTTTTTGTCTTTTTCTCTCTACAGACTGAAGATGATTAGGAAACCGTTATTTTATCTTTTCATCTACCTTACTATAACCTAAACACTGCAGGATTAATATTATGGAGTTTCCTAAAAAAATTTTATAGTTTCTTGTGTTTCCATTATAAAATATGACTTCCCCCAATTGAATTACTTTCAGTTTTCAGAATATGAAATCCCCAAACCTTTTGACACACCTGGAAATTTCTACAGAAATAAATGTCTTTGTTCCCCATTTGAATCAAGATATAAAGCCACTTTGTAATTTATGAGTACGTGAGTGTAGCTTGATCTGTGTGAAGGTGTGTGTGTATATATATATGTGCACACAAAAAACATCTGACTAGCTTTGACATGAAAATGATGATAAATAAGATACCAAAACAGTGGAAAAGAAACAGGAAAAAAAATCATGTTGCGCTACATATCTGTGAAAAACCCCATAGAATCATTCAGTTTGAATGAACCTCATAAGGTCACCTGGTCCAGCTCTTCCTCTCAAACTTAGGTGGAACTTTGAAGTTAGATGAGCCTGGTCCAAGTTGCATCTTCTTAACATTATGTATTGAATTTTTTTAAAAAATAAGATAGGAAACTTCGGAAGTCACCTACTCCAGAGCATTAGCTCTGCTACTTCTGATCCATGCTTTCCTAACATGCTTTTGGAGAACATCCACAGAAATATTTCTCCTGCTAGTCCACCTTCTTTCAGTACTTGTTTGTCCATACACTTAGCATGGAAAAAAAATCCTATTACTAAAATTTAAGATTTTTGAGCTCTGTTAGCTTATTCTTGTCCTCCTTCCATAGAAATCAAGCATTAGAAATTTATGCTGTCATTTATAAATAGATTTTAAAGTCATAAAATTTTCAGTAGGAATTCAAAGCCTACCTCCCTCAGGCTATTTGAAATTGTAGTGAAATATACTAAACTAATAGTAACTGGAAATTCTAGCTTCAGAAATACCAGAAATAATGCTATTTTGTGAATGCAGGTGTTGATTTTGCAGACTTTTGTGAAAGTCATCCACATTTTCATTACAACTTGTGATACTCAACAAAGCTGGCAGTTGGCCATTTACTCAAGAATTCCGAACAGAACAGCTAAAAGACTGGAAGAAGGGCTAAGAATTACTTTTTCCACTATGATTCTTCCTTACTTCTTAGAACTGTTTGTAAAAGACTGAGATCAGTTGAAAGAATAACTAGGTCACATCTTAGAGCATAAAAAAGGCTGAAATAGAGTCCAGGAAATGGTTTCTAGCTCTGAAGCAAATCTCTTTTTTTCAGACTCTAAACCAGACTAGGGGAGACATTAAAAAAAAAAAAAAAAAAAAAAGGAGAGACCAAAAATTCTTTTTTAAAAAAAGTAATTTACAAAAAAAATTAT
>JANHGB010019715.1:0-19469 GCA_026283785.1 Coracopsis vasa
GCCGGGCCCCGCTAGGAGCGCTGCGCGCGCCGCTGGCCAGCGGCCGCCCTGAGGGGAGGAGAGGTGGAGGCGGGAAGGAGCTGGAGTGGGTTCAGCCGCTGTCCCCCACACTCCTTCCGTCCAGGTGTCCACCCGTGTTGCCTCGGCCGCCCTCGGGGTCTACGGAGGTCAAAAAGGCGCTCATGGATCCGCCCGTGATGTTGTGGCGGCCGGGGGTGAGGGAAAGCGCCAAGTTCCGCGAGACTGGCTATTACAGTTAAATCCTGAAAGGCTCCGATGGAGCTGGAGTCCATCCTGCCTCTTGCTTACAGGTGATTCAGCCCCTGAGTTGGTCAGCGCTTAATATTGCAGGAGTTGCTGTAATACCTTCCAATACCAGGTCACTGTTCCCGGGTGCTTTACGTGTGGACCTCATCCTGGCCATAGGTACTGCTGTGGCTACTCCTGCTTTATGCAAGTGAAACTATTAAAGTGCTTGAGGCTTCTTGTGCAATCAGATATATAGCCATGAGGTCTCGCCGTGGTGGCCCTCTGAAGTGAACCTGAACTCTACCTGAATCTGCAAGTGTCTGGTCGGAAGTGGACCTAGCTGGGAGTTCACAGCCCACCTGAGAAACAGTAAGGCCTCTCTTACCTGCTGTGTTTACAGGAATGCTTACAGTAATCAGGTAAGCACAGCGTGAGCAGGGCTGAACTGAAACTGATTATTTAATCAGTTTAATCAGTTTAATCAATTTAATCAGTTTAATCCTTTGGCTTTTACCCAGTCATCGTTCCTGGAAGGAGATATGAAGTAACATATGCAAGATATTTCCACATGGCAAAATATTACAATACAGTGGTGTAATTACACCTTGTACTTAGGCCAGTGAATTTTCACATGTATATAAAGTTCCAGGTACGGTATTAACCTCTTTTTAAAACCCAGAAGAACTGAGGCCCAGAAAAGCTAAGGCTGAGTTTTTTACAGGATGACCAGTAGTCCTAGAGTCACCCACCTTCCCACCCAGGTTCATTACAAGTCTGAAGATGCAGAACTGGAATGGCTTGCCCAAGGTCACAGAAGGATCATGACAGCAGCACTAAAAAACACCCAGTGTTATGGCTGTGATGTTAGCACTTCTTTTTAACTTAATAATCTAAAGTTCATCGATTGTTTTATGGAAATACTACATAAATTGCAAAAAGGTAAATTGTACTACATTGCTAGGCAGCATGCTACAACAGAAGCCTAGTGAGGAACTCCCACAAAGAATGATGCCATAATATTGATGGGGGAAGTCTAGAATAAAATTAGTATTTTACTGCTTAAGTTTTGAGCCTTAAGTGATTCAAGATGAGTGAGCTTTGGTAATCAGTTTTAACTCGTATTTTGGGGTTGTACTGTATGCAATTACAGTTAGCAAGTATACTTTTTACATGCAATCATGCACAGATACAGTGCAGCACTCGGCTGCAGATACAACTGGTAAGGGTTTATCTCAAGACAAACTAAAATGCCTTTAAATTTTGTCAATGTAATGGGAATATTTGCAAGCAAGGTATGAAAAACATGAGATTGCTGCTGGGTTTTGTACTATGGCAGTGCTTAAATCAGGGCCACATGTCCTGGGTAGAGAGTGGTGGATGCAGCAGTAGTGTCTGCCGCAAGAGCTTGGCAGTCTCGGTGATCCAGTCTCACAGAGAGAAATACACAGAAAAGGCCTTACATGTGCCTGAGGTCTGCTGTGCTTTGCAGCCTGACTTGGCAGGACCACGGGTGGCATCAAGCTCCATCCACTGGATCCTCACTGCTTGAGTATCTTAGTGCATGATTCACACTAAACAGATATGACAAGCAGATAATTAGGGAAGCACTGCAGTTTGTCAGGTGTCTTGTTAGAACTGCATTTTTACGGCTTTTGCTATTGTTAGGGTTGACTGGTTGGTTTGCTTTGGCATGAGAGAATCAGATTATTTTCTACTTACATTGCGGCTTGGGGAGAATCACATTAATATGCTCCTTTACCTAAAAAGGGCTCTAAAACAGCCTTGTATGGCCTTTTGCTGATGTTTAACAACCGGAATGGTTGTTCAGGAGGGAGCTGGTTAGAACTGGCTTCTTGTTGCATGAGAAGACTGGAGGGCAAGCAGAAGCAGTGTTCCATGGTCAAATCTGCCATAAGGCTTCCCTGGCTGGGCTGTTTTGGTACACAGCTGAGTCAAAACTTCAGGTTAAGATGTTCAACTCGTAGCTAACTGTCCAAACCCATTACCCTGTGCATGAGTAGTATCAGCAGTGTCTTACTTGTACATTCACCACTTCTAACTCCATTGGCTATTTAATTAAACATCATTAGCATCTGCCTAGGTATTCTGAAAAACATGAGGAAGATGAAAAAAGGAAAGGAGAAGGGCACATACACCTGGGTGTCTTGCTTGATGCTACTTCTATAACAGCGTTCCTCCTCTGCATTGGCCTGAATAACTGTGCTACGTTCAAGAGGTGACAGAGAACTTGGGTTTTTTCCTCTTTTTACTCTGCAACTACATGATCATTCAGACTGGTGCAAGGAAAACAGACCACGAGGCTGGGGCAATGAAGAAAAAGATGAACTATCCCTTCTGTACACAGCCTGACTTTTCATCAGATCAGGTGTACAATCCAATGACACCATCGGTCATACGGCCAGTGAACTTGTATTTTAATGGACCTGGGGCACTTATGCAGATAAACTTCTAACAAGATTCTCAAAGGGAACTTTAATCTCATAGGCACTTTTTGACATCTCACCAGGCACCTGCCTAATCGCCTTTAAAATCTGTCTCAGAATCAGTACATCAGAAGGCAAAGCGCTAAAAAGATATTAATTATGCTGCGTATTTTATACTACTGTATTATGTAACAAATGTGTAAGAAATATTGCTACTAATACTGCTACTACTACTATTAGCTTTCAATCTTCCTCTAAATTCAGAGGTCATATGCAGATTATGATTTAGTATTTCTTGTTAACCTCAGCCAGGCTTCTTCTGGCTTATTCAGGAGGTTCCAGGGATAGAATGCCTCCTGGAGAGAGTTTAGCTCCAAACTCAGTAACTTTGCTTCAACTTTATGTACACCAGCTTTCTGCACGAAAGCAGTTTCATGGATAATTAAGTTGTATCAAACACATATTATTTACATTAAAATCACTGTAGTAATTTTCTTTTTAGCCATTACAGTGTTGCCCCGGTATGCGAAAATACCAACAATATTTTCAGAGAGAAAAGGCAGTTCTGTCAAGAAGAATAACAGCTTTCTAAAGATAATGTATTTCATTATTTCTTTGTTGCCTGGCGTGGCTGGTAAAGTTTATCAACCCCTATCCGTCATGGCTTGTCTGCCTCTTCTTTGCATAGGTAAGGTATTGAGCAAGCCTCCCATCTCAGCATTATTAAAATAGGATATGCAGACTGTTTAGCAACTACACACATGTTTGGGAAAGATGCCTCGGGCAGAAGACAGCATGTGGGAGAAGGTAAGGAGTATTTTTAGGAGGTCATCATAACTGTGCAGAGCTGCATATTGTTTTCCACACCCACCTGGATACAAGGAGCTCTCTAGCCACAGCAGCACAGAGTTCATAGCTGATTTCCACTGTTGAGAAAGGCACTTGGGTTTGAGCTAGTTTGAAAACTTCAGTCCTGCACCACTGCAGAAGTGTTCAGCCCATACCAGTATGGTGGGATGGGCTGAACTGTGGCCTCCAGGGGCAGATTGAACAGGGCAGCAAAATGATAGCAGCAGCAAAGCTTCTCATCTGACACCCTGACCCCATTAAAGAGGGCTCAGTGGCCATCCTGTCTCCACTGGCCGCTGTGGGCAGCTGGAGTGAAGGGGCTGTTGGGACTGCTCTCCTTCCCATCCACCTCTCTCCCAACCAGCTCCTCTGCTCCCTAGCAGCCTCAGCCACCCTAAGCACCTGTCTGAGGCTGGCTGAGTGGGGCTGAGCACAGAGGCCCATCACCAGCACTGTAATGGGCATGCAGAAATATTGCTACCTTGAGCTGTTTAAGGAGACTGGTGCTTGGAGGAACTGTTCTGGTGCCATCCTCACAAAAATTACTTCTGCATCCCCCAGTGGAAGACAAAGTAAGCTGTTTTATTACGTAAGTTGATCTGTCCTCATCCTTGAGGGCCAAGACTGAGTTTTACCTCACGGAAGAAAAGCTTTGAGCTGGCACTGTGTAGATCACACACAAAAAGGAACTAAGTTGTGAAAGGCCTTGCAGACAGAAACTGTGACATGAGGTCTCTCTATACTCCTGCTTTGGTGTGTCTGTTTATTTTCTAGAATGAACCCTTCATGAGTTTTTCTCTGTGGAGTCAAATGTCTACTTGGGACCTGCCTTAGTTTCCTGGCTCACTCTCATATGCAAAAGAACAAAGAACGCATTTTGCCTTTAGAAGTTCTCCCTAAACTGGCCCACTGTGATTAAGTGATATTCATATAGAATAAATGTAGAACTGATAAGTTTACAAGGTTATGACATGTATTTCCCGCTGTTACATTAAATAAGGCTCCTGCCATAAATCTGCAGATACCAGCAAGGTCTTTGATCAAAATGAGCAGTCGTTCATCTTTTCCACCCTTGAGATGATGGGATTCAGACCAAAATTCATTACTTTCCGAAGATTAATGTACCCAGCTAAAGCTGTCAAGATCTTTATTAAAAGTTATGAATCCAAAAGGTTTGGGCCAAAACAAAGTAATAAGCAGGGCACTCCCTTATCTCCTTTATTGGTTGTTTTGTCTATAGGCTTTGATGTAAGGACTTTGCTCCAGCAATATATTGCTGGTAAAGAAGGGAGATTGCACTGTGTTCTGATGCCTAATCACATGCTGCCACGAAGTACAGTATTCCTGCCCACTGTACTGCACCAGTACTGTACTTTCTAGAGAACAAAATTCTCTCTTTTGATCTTGCCTGCATCCATGTAGAAGATTCTGAAGGTAGTTTCACTTTCTCCTGGCTATCACTTCAGCAAGAGATAATGAACACCATGTAGCCAAACATTATTGGTTCTTTTAAAACTAAATTCCTCTTCAGTCACTCAGCTTAAAAAAGATTTACATAACTGGAATAACCTAGCTCTGTTACTGGTTTCTTGGAAGACACCGCTAAAAGTAATCTTATCTCCCATTTTAATTACTGTTTTCAAGTTCTTACAGTCCTTGTCCCAGTTATATCTTGTTGCAAAAACCGCCAGAGAATGATATATTAAAATTTATTCAGACAAGTGGCAGATACAAAATTAAAACTAATAACTCTATGAGAAAAGGAATCAAAGGTGGTTTGGCTATCCTGAGCTCTTACACCATGGTCATTTGGTTGCACTGGCTGCACTACCAGTGTGCTAATGACCGGTGCTGTGCAAGTGGCTATGTGTCACAGCTGGCTGTGCAAGGCTAGGGAGTGCTATGGTCAGTAGCTGCACTAGCATCCACGGGCTAAAGAAGCCATAGGGAGGACTGGATCGTGGCAATGGATGAAGGCTGGCCAAACCATGATGATTGTTTGCATACATGGCTCTATGTCCTTTATACCCGAAGAGGACACAACTATATTTACACCATTGAAGACTAGCAAAAACATAGAATCACAGAATGGTTTGGGTTGGGAGGGACCTTAAAGCTCACCCGGTTCCAGTCCCCTGCCATGGGCAGGGACACCTTCCACTAAACCAGGTTGCTTAAAGCCCCATCCAGCCTGGCCTTGAACACTGCCAGGGATGGGGCAGCCTCAACTTCTCTGGGCAACCTGTGCCAGGGCCTCGCCACCCTCATAGGGAAGAACCTCTTCCTAACATATAATCTAAATCTCTCCTCTGTCAGTTTAACGCCATTATCCCTTGTCCTGCAGTACCTGCCCTTGTAAAAAGTCCCTCTCCATATTTCTTGTAGGCCCTGCTTAAGGTAGTGGAAGACTGTTATAAGGTTTTCCCTGAGCCTTCTCTTCTCCAGGCTGAACAACCCCACACACTGCACCTAAATGCATCCCTTTACTTCCACGTTTTGTTGATATTTTGGGACAAAATACTCAGCCCATTTTATGTAATGATTAAAAACTTAAAATAAAAAGGCACCATGTCTTACTTTTATTCCCCACATAAATGGTACTTGTCTTGAGTA
The DNA here is from genome assembly GCA_026283785.1 of Coracopsis vasa. Taxonomy (NCBI): domain Eukaryota; kingdom Metazoa; phylum Chordata; class Aves; order Psittaciformes; family Psittacidae; genus Coracopsis; species Coracopsis vasa. The sequence goes on from JANHGB010019715.1 coordinate 6,156, forward strand.
ATTTAGAAACCTCTTTTCAATTTGTCTGAAATGGTGCAAGTCAAAGTCATGGTGCCCAAGTTCAGTGTCACTCTTGGCTGCATAAGTCAGTAGTAAAACAGTCCCGCCCTTCCTCCTCCTTCACAACTGCTGCTCATCCCTAACCCCGTGTCACCCACCCCCTTTGTCCTGGCACAGTTGTTGGTGCAGCTGCGAGCTGAACAGGCCCAGGGAACTGATCTGGCTTGGGAAAACAAATGTTTTGGGGGCCAAGCTCATTTTTAATTTGGAACAATTCCCTGATCTGGTTCATTGTGTGACTGTCCAAATCCTTGTGCTGATCTTGTGCAGGGGCAGGACTGAGGTGGGAGAAAGGGCAAAACATATCTTTTTGATAATGTTGTTGGCTTCAGCCAGTTTAAAGCGGTTATTTGTGGTAGACTTTGTGAACTTTCTTTTTTAAACAAGGAAAAAATACTCATGTTGAACAAATCTGCAAACATGCTTACAGAAGAACTATACTAAGCATAGCAGCAGTGCTCACTGGTAGGTAACAGGCAGTTAGGAGAAAGCATGGTAGTACTGAGGAATTTAGTGAGCTGGTATGATTACTGCATATTAGAAAAGGCAACTGCTGGGCACTGCTTTATATAGTAAAAAGCAAAAACCTGTTGCCCTTCTGCTGTTCATAAACCAACAGAGGCCAAAGAATCACAAGGATCCTACCAAAAATCATTAATTGATTCTTCAAAAGGCAGAACTGTGCTCAGCTGGCTTAAAAAGCCGGTACCTGGGCAGTGTGTATGCCTGCATTCCCATGGTTTTTTCTTTCTTGTATTCTCCAGTTCCAGAGTTTTCCTTTGTTCTTTGCTTAAGGTGTGGAAGAAACTGAACTCCAGAGAGTAAGTAAATCAGTATTTAATTAGTCATCCCAAAACAATGGGTTCTCTGCGAGTTCTCAGTCACAGACAGCCTTGATAATAAATGTACATGTATTGTATTAGTTTCCATTTGCACCTGCAGGAGGAATTTACCTTGTAGGTTTCAAACATCTTGGCAGTCACACCAAGTGTTGAAAAAGGTTGCACACAATACAAGAACGTTTAGACCAATTTTAAACTCCACTGTTTTCTTGCTTGACCAAAAAGAACCAAATTTTTTACAAACAAGTTTGAGCAGCTTTAAAAGCTTTAGTTTTAAAAGCAACCACCTCCACACTTCATACACTATTGGACAAATCACATCTGTAAACCCTCTTAAAAGTAAAAATTGTAAAAACATAAGCACTTAAAAGTTGTGACTGATCAAAATTAGTGTTGCTGGTATAATCTTACCAGTAGTTTGGGTGCATCTTTAATTTCATGCTCATATATGTTCCTTCCTAAAGACCCCTGTCTCATTCAGTGAACAGAACAAATAGGTCAAATAATGGAGAGTGATTTTGTTTTCTCCCCAGGTTCATGCTGCAGGTAGCCATGATGAAAACTGTTTTTGCAATATTTAGTTGCAAACCTGAGATTGGCTTACAGCTCATAGCTTATCTCTTGACACAAAATTCATCTTTCCTTTCCCTGCCAGATTTCATTTCTCTTCCTGAGTGGACAAGAGCACTAGACCCTCTCTCTCTGAAAAAAGGGTTCTCTAATATATTCAGCTTTGGCAAATCAATTTGTTATTCTTTATCCTGTTTTCAGAAATACTTGAACTTTTCGCTGACATTTTCTACACATATCCTGCCTGAAGCACATAGGGAGGACAATTAATGTTTGATGAAGTTCTGAACACATAAAATCAATATAGTCTCAATGTAGGAAGTACTGGGCAACCTGAATTACAAGTGATGATCTCAGTCTACTAATAATACAGTTAAAAGACCAAAGCATGCTACGCATACCAGAGATTCTGCAGTGGTGGAAGTATCAGAGAGAAGGTAAAGGACTACACGGGTTACCAGCACTTAGGAAAACTAAATGGTTTTCTAAATACCACAGTCAATGTTTCTTTAAAATGGGGAAGGACAAAAAACAAAAAAAAGGCAAAGTTAAGGCACTCATTTCCTCTTCAGACAGTAAGGTATAAAGTAGTTTTCAGTGTAAAGCATTTTATCTGGATGTCTAAAAGTATCCTCTTTACAGAGAAGGATCAAACACTCAGTATGGACATCACCACAGAAGGTCCTCAGAAAACTGCAAATCACAAGAGATAGCAATGCTGCCTTATTCTGTCTGGAAAACTGCAATCTAGAAGTGGACTTACAGTCAGTGCACAGTTGGTCCAGCTCCTGCAAAGTCCAGTCACGCAGTTATGTGCACCCTACACCTTGGGGAACCCTCTTGCTACCCCACCCTGTTCATATGCCTAAGGCACCTAGAAGACAGCACTGGCAGACTCACCCTGGTTGAGCAAAGCGTATGCTTGTCAGAGAGCGACCAGATGGAGGATTACAACAATTTATGGCCTGCAGTTAGACAGGCTTGCACTGTGATCTCATCAAATCTTGAACAAAATAGGTCAAGCTTGGTCAGTGTTCGGATGAGATACACTCTAGGGAAAACACAAGAGACTCTAAGAAACAGTTTAGGATTCAGATTTAGAATTCAGCTGACAAAACTGCTAAGGCACTGTTCCAGTTTTAGGCTAGATTCCCAGAGGTCCCTGGTCTGTCATGGAGATGGGGCACTGTACTGCTGTAACCATATTCCTCGTTTTTCAGATGAGAAATAAAATTACAGTCATGCCTTGTGATTAATTAAATAAATCATTCTTGTCTGTCTTTGTGGACATGGCATTTGCAGAGGCAACATTAAATAGAGAAAAGCAGCTTGTTTGGTTTCTATGATCCTGGTACAACCTGCCTGCCCTCTCTGCAAAATCCCATTTGGAAGCTTTTCAATATTAGGGCACCAAAAGCAAGGAATTTAAATTCCATTAAGACTGCAAACATCATGAGAACTTTCTAGCCAGACACATGCAAAATAAATTATATAATCTATCGCTTTACAAATACACTTATTTTACTTTACATTCACATTTCCCATTCATTCACTCTTCCAATTACCAGCCTTTACCTCAGCTCATTTCCCCAGATGCTGTTCTAATATGGTTTCATCCTTATGTTGATATTAAGCTCCTTGCTTCAAATACTGTATCTTTTTCTTTGCTTGAAAAACACAGTATGCATGTAGAATTTTATATGTAACTATCATACTCCAAAAAATCATGCAAATTTTTATCTCCAAATAATTAAAGACAATGACAGTTATGCTTTTGGGGAAATACAATAGAGTGCAACTAATTAAGCTGAAATTTAGCCATGAAATGGCACCACTGGCTCAAGAGGAATGTGCTCACAAGGATTCTGGTAATTGCAAGTTATCAGGACTCTACTCTCCTGTCTCCCCAGTGTAACACCTTCTGCGTGCTGCATGGTGCAGGATGCTGCAGAGTGAATGCTAAGGCCCAAATGAATTCATAAACCTCACATTCTTTCTATGATTGTATTGCTTAGATGTATCAGTCTATTAGTCTATCAGAATTAATTTCTAGATTTTTTTTAGGCTGAAAAGCATTCACATATTACATGCTTTGTTTTGACTTTTGTTTTTCTTTGCTTTATGGTCATTCATCTTTGGCAAAAGTGAATCACAGAAGCAATGCCTGCCTTATCGTTGATTTGTGGTATATAATCATGTTAAAGACAGATCACTGGTCTCCTCCTTACTACAGTGCCATTTATAACAGACAATTATCCCTGCATGCTGCAGTTGTCATGATCTAGTGATTGCAAATGTTTATTATCAGTGCAGAGCCCCTATATGCTGTGTGTTTCTCTTTAAAGCTGATTTGATTTTCCAGAGCTGTCTGTCATCCTGGAAGTTCTCTCTAGTGCAGCTCAGTTCTCCATCTACAGACCAGTGAGGTCCTTGTGATATGAAGCGTGTGGGGCAAAATCTGTGTACTGCTCCCACCTACTCCAGGCAAGGACTATAGTCCAGAAAAAAGAACAGCAGCATTTCTACACTGGGCAATCTCCAGCCATTGCATTGAAAGAAGCCCTACTAATGGCAGTGACAATGTGCAAACGCCAAAAGAAAGGACAAGGGGGTTTGAATACAGTGGCATTGTCTACAAAAATGAAATGCACCAAAACTCTGTAGTTGGTTTGAAGATTAGCTGAAGAAGATGCAAAGCAGTCTAAACCTTAATGAGCTCAGTTCTTCAACATGCCACTAATTAGCTCTACAATGAATAACTGGGAATAAAGAGTGACAGACTAGGTCAGCCAGTGGTTTGCCAAGCCCTTGTCTTGTCTTTCCTATTGGGGTGGTAATTTTTGATTGTGTCTACACTACCTTTTAATGGTAATCAGGCCTGCAACTGCATTGGGTTATACACTGTACATACACTAAAACACTGCACTTGCTCTTTGATCCTGTAAAGCATGGGCAGAGAGCTCCTCCCCAGCTGATATTTCTGCAGCTCCGGCTGGTGGGCATGCACATGCCTTCATTTTTGTTCTTGGCTAACCATCTCTCTACCTCCTGCTGTGCTAACCCAGTAAACCCCACATTTGTTTCTCCTCTGCCTCTTTCTGCAGTTTACACTGTGCCTATGCTCTATGATTATTTTTCTCCTCCATGTATTTACCCCCCTGGTCTCACTCCTAACATTTTGTTCTCTCTCTCTCTCCCTCCTTCCCACAGAATGAAGATCTCATTGTTTCAAAGGAGAATCTTATTTACCCTATTTACATTTTACATATACTCTTGGAGTTCCCTATTCCCCTATTCCTCCACTGAACAAGGAAAATGTGACCTAAATCTATCAATACACTGCCTGTGTGTTGAGTGTGCTGGAGACCCAAAATACCTGTTGGGGGATGTCTGCTCTACTCTGGTGAGCCCTACCAGAAGCAGAGTGCAGCAGTAATGCTCCGCTCCACACTACTGGTGAGAAAAAGAAATGGCTGAAAGTAGCCTTAAGCCTGTTAGTAAACCCACTGCTCCTCAGAGCAGCAGCCTGGTCCCTTGTAGAACTTCAGCAGCATGCATGTCAAGAGGCAAAGAACATGATCCTCTGCATATTTTTCTGCGAGCTAACGATTTCTTCTTAGAGTGATACACATATATACAGCTTGGTGAAGAAAGATTTCTGGAAGCCTTGAAAATTGTATCAATCCCAAGTGCCTCACTCCTCCTTAAAATCCAACACGCTTCTTCAGACCTCATAGGATCTGTACTGTGAGGATTCCTGGACGTGTTATACATTTCTGTATCCACAGCAATTGCATAAACCCCCAATTCAGCTTAACATATGTCAGAAGCAGTCAGTCAACACTAAGAAACCACTCTGAAATACTATCAGTTTGCTGAGAAGACTCTGGTATACAGCTCCCACAGTGCCAAGCCATACGAAATTATTTTGTATTGTGTGTGTGTGCCTTTTATTTACTTTTAAAACTAATCAGCCCAGTGGCTACCAAGAACACAAATGCCGCAGAAAGGATATTAGAAGCACTGTAAGTTATTACATCACTGGGGATCTGGCAAATGTTAGGTCAATGTCCTTATATTAATAAAACAGATGGCTAAGCATTGCGAACCTAGACCACTCCACCGGCATATATTATCAAGGTGTACAAGCTATGGAGAAGAAAGTACCCTGCAGGTATGCAGGTGTTGCTTATGCAGGGGTGGGGCACAGCTCAGCAACAACATTTAGAAGAGGAGGCCAAGGCTTTTAAAGGGACCATTCTCCTCTTACCAGTGAAACAAAACCCATTAGTAAATAAGTCTTTCTTTTTTCCATTAAAGGGCTTACCATAAGTAGAATGCTATCACTCCATTCACATTATTAGCTTTTATTTTGCTCATGCTAAGTGCTTTAATTACCAGGTACACATTTACCAAGCAGTGTGTAGTAGCTAGGAGGACTTCATCCCTTTCATCAGGCTGGGCCAGTGGAGTGTCCATGACGTAGCTTTCCTCCCCTCCCTGTTTAGATTAGTGCTGTCTTACCCCCAGTCACATTTTATTAATGGCTAGAGCAATTGCCAGCTTAATGCTGACCTACTGATCATGCATACAGAGGTATACATGCAGCGAGCACCTTGATGACACAACTTTCTTCCTCTTTACTGTAAGGAAGGTGATGTCAGCCTTCTAGCATTATCGTGCACAAACCAAGACTCTGTTACACACTTACCAGCCGATCTTGTGAACCCAGAGCCTTGCTTTCAGCAAGGTAGGCATGATAAAATCTTTCCTCTTTCTTTAACAACATGACTAATAAATGTAGAAATTCCCTTCTCCTTTCTCCCTTGGCCAGTATCTGTCTTATCTCTGGTTCTTCCTTAGACGAAAGACATGTCTGTACTATGAACAGGCAACCTTAATTCTGGCATGAGATCCGTGGCACTTTGCAGTTTAGTGCTACAGAGCTGAAGCTTAACATCTGGCATCTACAAAACACGGTAACTGGAATTTCTGCTGCTGACTCTGCTTGCTGTGTGAGATACTGTGCCTGGAGTTAGCATGCTCTATCTTGTGAAGGCAACATCAGGCTCCACTTCAGATTCCTTTCCAAAGCAGGTGCACAGCTGAAAAAACATGACAAGCATTTCTGAAATGGGTTTGCCATTAAACACTATATCCAACACATAAGGGGGACCATCCTGAAGCTTCCTGGAATTTTGGCAGCATTTCTGAGAGATCATCTGCAAATTACTAGAGATGGGTATTACATGTATGCTGTAGGCAATAAATAAGAGTGATTTTAAGGGGCAGTGTATATTGACAAAGTAACACCTCTAAAAATAGAATACAACCACTAGCATAAGCAGTAGAGAGACACTAATAAAACTGAGAAGGACCTAGGAAGTGTCTTTAAAGTATCTCTAATAGCAAAAATACCAGTTTAAACAACAAAATCCAAAGAATGCAAAAGGCTACAACCATACTAAACCCACTCAGTTAACTTGCTGGTTTATTGTATCCAAAGATCACAGTAACTATACCTTAACTTGAGCACTCAGAATACCCCCAAGCCTCTGGATGTGCATCCCAGCTATGTCATAGACTCATAGCAGTGACATACCCATTCATCAGGCTCCCACTTTGGCTTTCATTACAGGTAGAGAAACAGGCATGTTAGTTCAGAAGGAACCATGGCATTCTTTGGCCAGGCCTCTGGTCTAGAAGGCTGGGAGACCAAGAGCACGATTGTCATCCAAGTCCTTTTTACTTTAGTAACTTTTATTTACTATTTGCTCAACACTACATGACACTTTCTATCAAGGGAATAATTAAAGGTTAACCTAACTAAAGTTGTTGTTTCTTAAGACCGGACACTAATTCAGTGGGCATCAATGGGAATTGTTCTAGTGACTTTTGTAGGGTTCAGATCCTTTAGAATTGCTGGATATCTCAATTTTACAGCTATGCTATCTTTTTTCAAGATAACCTAGAGCTTTCTCAGAGGTGAAATTTTTCATTTCAAAAAGAAGTAAATACTTTGGGTTCATGTTGTGATGACTCAAACCAAAATAACCATACTCCCTGAAATCTGAAAGATAACAGTCTATTTGTATTTTGCCCCCAGATCTGAATTTTGCAAATGCAAGCATCTTTATTTTTTTTTTTCTGAGACCATATGCTTTTCCTATGACTTTTTAATTTCCAGTGCAAGTGGCTACAAGGAAAAAAACAAATCCTCTTATGTTGCCTTATATGCAAACACTGCACCTTTGTGCGTATGGAGGAAATCCTGCAGGCAAAATCGGTAATTAGCAGAAATAAAATAGCTATTTCCAAAACCAGGCATGAACACCACAATAGTGTGTGTTGTGACACAAGTCATAGAATTACAGAATCATAGAATGGTTTGGGTTGGAAAGGACCTTTAAAGCTCATCTAGTTCAACCCCCCTGCCATGGGCAGGGACACCTTCCACTAGACCAGGTTGCTCAAAGCCCCATCCAACCTGGCCTTGAACACTGCTAGGGATGGGGCATCTACAACATCTACATCTACAATTTTTTCCAGTGTTTCACCATGTTCATCATAAAAAATGTCTTCTTAATATCTAATCTAAATCTACGCTCTTTCAGTTTAAAGCTATTACCCATTGTCCTCTTGCTACAGGCCCTACTAAAGAGTCTGTTCCCAGTCATGATCTTGGACTTGTACTGAGATTCTCTGAGATTCTCCAGTGAGGAATCTGGTATTTCTGTACCATGGGTTGGAAGAGTTAGAACATATGTTACACAGACAGGTGTTTTTCTCAAGGCATAATTAATTTCTATGAAATAATACCGAGGAGAACTGTAGTGTTCATACCATGCGTCACCTACTTCAGTAGGTTACAACATTTCTTTCGCAATACTTTTCCAAACCTGAATCAATTCCTTTCCACATTAATTCCCCTTGCTCTACTCCCAGAGTCAATAAGATCATTTGCTGGGATGCTGTCCAAACATGATAGATTCATTTGGCATTGGACAGTGTGTATGTGGGGCAACCTTTTGTAGGTATATCTAAACAACGTATTTTGTGCAGATGACAATTTGTTAATACTTATGCTCCAAGCTGACCTAAAGCCCTTCAGCTTCATAAGCATCGTGCTGAGCTGAAACTAGACAGAACTTCTGAAAGTGCCAAGTTAGGACAGATCTATAACTTTGTTGGCTGGTTGATAGCAAAAAGGCATATGTTTACAATGCATCAAGCTGTGTTCGAAGCCTTCCCGTCTAAGGCCAGCTGCTTGTTCTTTTTCAAAAACTGATTCACTAATGTTTGAAAAAAGTGAAAAGACTCCTAACTAAACACAGAGGGATGACATAAGAGGTCCTACAACTTATGAATGACCTTCCCAAACTTAGTATCTTTCAAAATATACTTTAAAAAAATAAAACTAATGTTCTCCTTTATGGGAAAGGCAGGTGTCCATGCTAAATCAGGTCAGCTCATCATTAAAATAGCTTCTAAAACTGTGGTTATCCAACCCACTTCAAATTTTAAAGCATTAGGCAACCATGTTACCCTGCCATGAATGACCACTAGCAAATGCCAATTGTCTATAAAGGAGCATTTTATTTTGTCCTATCTGTTTATATAATACAGAGTACAACTAGTGGTTCTGCCAAAACTGGGGTCATAGCAGAATGGGAATTTGGTAAGGGTTTTAGGCAGATCAAAGGGAGGAAAAAAAGACATGAACATTCAGAATTTGGCCAGTGACAAAAGCAAACTAGAACTTTTTTATGTTGTGTTGCTCTCCTGAGCAGAAATAACAAGATAAAGGTAGAGGAGAAAGTGGTTTTGCAAACTGTCATAGACGTAAGATATCATAAAACCTTGAAATTCTGCTGTCTTGAGACTTTTTTAACCTACTGTTGCTTTTGTCTCTGAGTTTAGACTATTTCCCTTGCCCAGGAAAAGCAAATACTGGGATCTGAATGCTTTACAACTTTATGCTAGAAGAGGCCACAGATGGGGAAGCAGTTTGATCAATGTGGGAGGGATCAGCCCAAAATAACAGTAAGATATATTATACCATCAAAAAATGTCATGTCTGGAAGGAAAGTTTTGAGCATAAATTAATACTGACCTTAGCCAGAATAATTTGCTCTCTTCAACATTTGCAGCTGTGTAGTTACTAGGGAGTTATCTGGCTTCATATGCTTTTTCACATCTGTGTACTAAATCAGAGATAGAAATACAAAAGTCTGGCACAAAGGGATATTATACGGATTTGTGATACTCCCTGAGGGACTTGGGGTCTTTAAGCTAACACAGATATTACAATGGGACACAGGTATAACATTCTCTTTGTGACAGGTATAATATTGGCCTACCATTGTGCCTCTTCCACTGTGCAATGGAAAAACTTTACCTGTTTTACTGTAGTGAGCTTTCTGAAACTTCCAAACATGGGTAAACAGAACTACAGTATATGAGACAATAAGTTTGGCATACATGCATGAAACTTCATACTTCTGGGATGAGAAAAATGGATAAACTCAATTCATATTAATTGCCTTACAGCACCATGTGTGAGTGAAAGCAACAGTGGGAACAGACTGCGAGAGGACAGACTCACAGTTTAGTTTGTACAGTATTTTCATCATTCTTCATAATTTTCAACATCACTAGCAGCTTTCAAAGATTAAACTGTGAAGCCCTAATAGAAATGGGCACGACAGGGTTATTTAACAGAAGTAACAACATTTTTCAGCATGTAGCATATGAGTTAGTGAAATGAGTGGTATGTTGTATTTCCCCTGCCTGCATCATCTCAGGTTATGTTATGGTCCAGTCTAAATGACAAGGTGATGAAATTGCATAGGTGTAACATGCCTTTATTTCAGCAGCATGCATGACACAAAATACTAAAATCCCTAAACTATAACAGTCTTCAGTAATATGGTTCTAAATCTTCAGGTGTCAGTGGGATTTTTATATGTTATTGCCCCATGCTTGCAAAATATGGGGCTTGTTCTTAAATTATGTTCTGCACTTAGATAAAAACCTTAAGCAAACCAAAATGCAATAGCTTTTGCCCTCATTTTGAGCAGCTGAACTTTTAATTTGTAAAAATCTTGTATTCTTTTATATCTTCATAGTACAAACATTTTAAGTTAAAAAAAAAAGGTGAAATTTCAAATGGGTAATGCAAATTGATGCAATTTTAATCTACTAACAGATTTAAAGACACAAAGCCATAAACACGTAACCAAAATCAAACATCTATGCATGCACAAACATAAACAAAAAAAGTCAACTTCAATTTATAGTCATTAGGCAAGGTGAAGAAATTCCATGTGATTTCCTCCAGAGAGCCACCAATGTAACTTGTATCTTACAGGAAGCAAACAACAATTTTATACAGAAGAATAAAGAAGAATAAAGAAAGGGATTGTAGGCACAAGCTTAACAAAAGTAGTAGTGACATATGTGAAAGGTAATAGAGATATTCCTTTTCTGGCAGAAAATTATTTTCTACAGAATTTATTTTCTGCTGGGTTACCACAATGGATCAGCTCAGACAAATGGCAGCACTAGTGCAAAAGAAGGTCTGCAGAAGCAAGATCAGTTTAGACAACTAAAAAGAGTCTGGAGGAATCCAACAGCTTTGTTGAAGGAAACCACAAGCTGGTTCTGACTGAGGATATGCTTTCTAAATAGCTCTAATACCATGCAGTATTATGTCCATCATTATCATTAGTAATGTGGTAACATGAGCGTACCTCTCAATATTTCTTTCTTCAGTGAAAATATTCTTCTCTTCTTGCTTCTTATAAGATAATGGACTTTGCCCAAAGATGGTCTGTTCCTAAAGGCATTTTATATCATGCTAAAAATATGCGTACATGGCCAACCTGGTTTAAGGTGATGTTAAGGATGAGGTCTGCTTGTGGAATGAATGCTTGGGATTTGGGCTTACTTGGCTCACGTTTTGACTGACTTATAATAACTTCTTGCATGTCATTTGGTGACATCTATAGCTCTGACTCTCATAAAATACATCTTTAAATTACCCTGAACTCATCTAATCTGTGATTCCAAGGGTTAATTTGAAAACGCACACATTAAATTAATGGAGTGGATTACTTAGAGCAAAGGAACACAGAAGTGTGATTACTGCAGAAAAAATATTACAAATCTAAAGTGAATTTAAATTTTAAAATTAATTTTCCTCATCCTTTTTTTGACTCTTCTTTTTTTCGACTCTTCTTTTTTTCCTAATGAACACTGAAGCTGCTCTTGTATACATATATACTGAGAGCAAATTTCAGTGTCCTGCAGGAACAGCAGGAGAAGCTCAATTTCTTTTCACATCCAAGGACAGGTATGGCAGAAAAAATACCTCCATGTTAAAATAGTATACCTGGCCAATAACACTCAATGAAACATAGGCATAAAACAAATAACAGAGCTTTACAGATGTGCATTGAATATTGTTAAAAAAAAAAAATCAGTATGAGAGGAAATAAACCATCAAAACACATAACCAGAGAAAGCTACTGGAGTTGGTCTCTTTTTTACAGTGAACTTTTCACTCAAGTGCAGTAAAGAGGTTGCAATGTGGCAAAGTGGGGGCTTTTCCCAACCACAGACAGAAAAATAGTTATTCTAAATACTTGTAAACAAGGCCATGGCTGCTATGAGGTTTCCCTAAGCATGGTGTTTGGTAGCAGGCTTAGTGTATCACTGCTCCTGCTCGCACCCCTCCACTTACTCTCTCTTTCTGACTGATGCCCACCAGGACATCCCCACAGGTTACAACCACACAGACATTTCTTTCAGGGGCCTGGCTGTTATCCCGTTCCTCCTGCAACCTCACCACCTCATTTCTGCCCTCTGCTCCCTCCTCAGTCCTGTCATGACAACTCTTTGTGCGGTAGATTATCAGGGCTATTTTTAAGGAAAACTGTGTTTGTGAACTCTGTTCTGCAGCTGATGTGTGGGCCACACTCACATTATCAGTCCAGCTTTTCCATTTTTGGCTCTATGCTCTTTAGTCTTGTGTAATCTAAAATCCAAGCTTTTAAACATCAGCCATTACAGCCAACACTAAAACACATCCAGCAACCTCTTAATATCTACAAAGTTCTTTCACGTAAATCCAGCATTTCTTGAGAAGTTAAATCTGGTTGTTTTGTGATGATTTGGAACTAAAAACAGACAGCCTGGGTAACTGGAACTTGAAAATGCAAAATTGAGAGCTAATCCAGTTTAGGTTTTGGCACTGTGTTGTGTTTGTCTCAGCAGTAATAACAGTTATTATGTTTTAAACCAAATATCTAGCAAACAAACAGGTCAGATGTATTTCAAAAGAGAAAGTCAGTGTAGGTGATTCATTTACACACTCCTTACTGAATCTCAGGGTGACTTTAATAGGAAATCTGGGATTGCCTGAGATGCGTAACTGGGTCAAGTTACCCTCTGGAAGAAGTCAGCAAACAAAATGTGAAACAGAGAAATCCACTGCCTTTCCCCTTTGAGCTTCATGCAAATATGCTCTGGAAACTCGGTATGTCTCATTTTCTAGGACCCAACCGCAGTACCAGGCCTCCAGGGATGTACTTTCACTAATACCTCAACCAGTCAGTGCTCCTGAAAAATAAAACCCTTTCCCTCCGCTCCCATACCCCACTCCTTCCTGCCCCCTTGCCACTCATCTGAAAAGCTGATCTTGGTTAAAGCTAAACAATGGCTTTGCTGCTTTGGCTCTGGTGCCTGGCACAATTCAATAGCTGGCTGTGCAAATGCTGGTGCTGGCACAAGGAGCTAGGTGGTGGGGAAGCAAAACACAAGAGCCAGGTGGGACTGCAGC
>JANHGB010019719.1:0-34346 GCA_026283785.1 Coracopsis vasa
GGCAGTGTTCAAGGCCAGGTTGGACACAGGGGCTTGGAGCAACCTGCTCTAGTGGAAGGTGTCCCTGCCCGTGGCAGAGGTTGGAACCGGGTGAGCTTTGAGGTTCCTTCCAACCCAAACTAGTCTGGGATTCTTATGATTCTATGCTGCTCTCCTGCTTCATCAAGCTTATTCCCGTGCCTTTACCCATGAGACTAGGAAAATACTATTGAAGAGGACCCAAACATCTGACTTGTTTTGGGTTATTTTACAGCCAGGAAGATATGAATCATACACAATTTTCACAGAAGGATGTAAAAAAGTGTTCAGCGAATATGTCTTTGCAACTTGCACAGTATTCACAAGTAAGAAAACAGCCATTTCTAACTGACACATTCTTTGTGAGAGCTGAAACAGAGAAGAGTAAGTGGTGTGTTTTCAGACAAATCCTGAGCTCTTTTAGGATATTGTTGGTTGTTAAAATGCACCTCAATATTCACAGATGCTTTAATGTAGCACTGAACAAATAATTAATGTTATAGATGAAAAAGATTAACAGGTTAAAAATAGGTCTAAATAAAACCTTTCACAATATTTGGCAAACCTAAGTAATTCATTTCAGTTTTTTTTTCCCCCAAGGAATCAAGGAAGAAGGAAGAGGAGGAGCAATTATCTCTTGTCCTGGTGAAGCCTCTGATGTGTGCAAGCCATGTCCTGTCATTACGGGAACTCAGAAAGTTGCTGAGAAATTCAGCAGAGCATAAAGAGGCCAATTTATGGAGTACCTCAGCTTCTCTCCAGAAGTCAACATCACTATGGCAAGACGAACAGCAACTATCCTCTGTGTCAACAAGAAGCCCTTCTTTATTGATCTACTTTGATTTACAGCCCAGAATATTAAATTTGGGGTTTATTTTGGTATATGTCCAAGCCATAAATGATCAAGGTCCATTCCAGTGTTCCTACTGTTGGAAGCAGCAGCATGCAGCAAGGAATTGAGGGAGAAGAGGTGTTAATCTTTCCAACTGTGCCAGCCTATTTCCCATGACAGTGTTTCTGCTCCAGAGGGAGCAAATGTGAAATGGGGAAACAAAAGTTTCAACTTTATTGGCCTGTTTTAAAAACAAATATCAAATATGTTAGAGCTGGTGTAGATGCAAGAACCACTTCTTGGAGCACCTCCTGTATGAAGACAGGCTGAGAAAGTTGGGGCTGTTCAGCCTGGAAAAAAGAAGCTGCATGGAGACCTCAGAGCAGCCTTCCAGTATCTGCAAGGGGCCTATAAGGATGCAGGAGAGGGACTCTTCATCAGGGACTGCAGTAATAGGACAATCAAGATATCACCATTCCAATGAGGGGGACTGAGGCTAATCAGGTCTCAGGTGTCCTGGGATTTTCCTGTGTTGCAAGAACAACAGTCTTTCCAGGGAGGAGGGTTGGCAAACCACTCAGTCAGCCCATAAGCTCTCATGTTCTCACAGTGAGAGGATGAGGAGCTGCAGGAGACATGAGCTGCAGCCCCTTGCACAGCCCAGCCCTGCTCTACTCTGCTCAAACAGGGATGGGAAGTCAGACGAAAGCCTGAGACCAGCCTAGGGAGCCATGCTGTCCAGCAAAGAGCTGTCCTCTCCCATTTTGAGAAGAAAAGGGAGAGCAAAACCAGCACTGTATTTATCTGTAAGTGCTCAAATTAAGAGTAGAAATAAGATTTTCTCTATAATGACAAATTAATTATTTCTTTCATAATTTTATTAAAATAAGCATCTTCTATCTTTAAACTAGACCTGACATATGCTCACATAGATACAACACACCCTGTAACCTAATCTGCTAGCAATCTTGAAGCAATTAACTCCTTCTAATCTTTAGCTAACAAAGCCCACCATGCAAAAGGTCCCTGGGGAACAACACTCCAAAGGCCACCGTAAACTCCCTCTGACTATTTCTCTATTATTCGGTGTGTAGGAGCTCATTGGAGTGCTCAGAGAGCAGGGATTCGTTTGAAACAACAAAGATGAATCATCACAGATCATAAGATCTTCATTAACTCCTTATTTCTCTACTAATTAACACAAAAGGAGTGACTTGAATGGTTGACAGGCAGCGAATGACCCACTGCTCAGTGGTTAATAGGATGCAAATGATGCCTAATGAGGGTCTCTAGCTGCAGTCTGGGCATCTGGCCTGCTATTTTTGTTGGGGATTCAGAGTGGGTTTTAGATGAAAACAGTTTAACCAATAACATAGGCTGCAGCTGAGTTCACACTAAAGTGTATGAATTTGTGAGCCCAGCACATCTAAGAATTAGCTTAAACTACTCATCAACAGGTTTGTATCCACATAAAGCATTTCAGAAGCAAGAAGCATTGCCTTCCACGAGACAGCAACAACAACTAAATATTTTATGGGCTGTGTTTTTTCCCCTGTGCAATAAAAATAGTTAATTTACTGATTCCTAGTGACCTCTCAGTTTACAAGGGACGCGGGTTCCCAAACAACTGTAATACTGGCCTTTAAAATAGTTTGGTCAACTCTGTCCTATTTCTAATAGAAAACAAATGGGTTGCTCCATTCTTCTTTTTCCTAAAAACTATTTCCAGCTTTATAATTAATTAACAGGCCTTCAGTGAAGAGACATAGTACTACCGAAAATTTCCATAGTCTCTCCCTCATTCCCAGAACATTAAAGAAACTTCAGTTTGAGCTTTTGAATCAAGCATTTTGTGGGGTCATTATCTTTCTGCTTTTCCTTATACACAGAAAAAGAAAGTCTGGTGTAAGAGTGAAATACAGTGATTTCCACTGTGTGTACACATCCCGCTGTGGCTGCAGGTAGGGCTAAATTCCCCTGTTTCTCACCACTCTCCAGCCACAGGTTAACAACCTTTCTGATGTGGTGATAGAGCCACTCACCTCATTGCTTTTATTACCAACTGCATGAGTCAAGCTGGTTAAATAGATTTAAACAGGTTAAATAGCAGAGCTTTGCTACCACAGGTCACTTTCAGTGAGTGGCAGGGAGCATTTGCACTGCTCAGCTTCCATGAGCATGGTCACCCACCTGCCAAGGGCACTCCTCATCTTGCCTCCTTGGAGAAAGAGGTGCAGAGATTATAGAGGGCTCATCCATGGACTGGAATAGCTCTTCAGCTGGGATAGACTTGTACCAGTCTCTTGAGTCTGTTCAACCGCTCATGGTACTGGCTTCTATCACTTTGTGTATTGCACACCTTCCCGGCCAGCTTCTCTGCCCTGCAAAAATGAGGCATTGCTCCATCCGGTGATGCTGCATTGCTAGAAAATAGTGATAGCAACAATGGAGCGCTTACATCTCTCAAAATTCTTGTGTAACTTTAGATTTCCTTTTTATTCTCTCTCTGTTAGTGTTAAACCCAAGAGAACAGGCTTGCTATTTAGTCACTTGTTTCTATTAAAAAGTTTAAATACTGCCTTTCATGCTTCAAACCAGCACTGAACAAGATCATGAAATGAAATAGATCTAAAAGACTTGAAAAGTGAAATTTATTTTCATTTTCTAGGTGGATTAATATGTAAAAACCCAATGAAGTTCTTTATTTAAAAGTATAAAATTCTAATGTGATCATTTTCTCTCAAAAGTCTCTAAGACCTATAAACACAGTGGGAAACACAGGGTTTCACGCACTCGAATTCTCTTTCAAGTGCCCAAAATCTGTATGTGCTTTCCAACCACATCTGCTGTACTTTACCTGACAAATCTTGTTGTGTTTATGTTTTTAAACTATCACAGCTATAAAAGAAGCGGTGATCAATACACTTGTACCAAATACAGTTAGAAAGGCAAATGTTTAATATCTTCTTGGGTTCTGATTTTAAAAATAATAGTTTCCATTTTGTTATCTGGAAAACACAGTTGAACAGAAAATACCTTTTCTTTATTGCAAACTCTGTGGAAAACCCAAGCACTGCATAAGCAGAGAGCTGGCTCTGCAAACCCCTTACGTTTCCCATTACTGTCAGTGTGCATCCAGGAAGCGTCAGTCTAAGACCATTCAGCCATATATCATTCCCTCTCCATCTTTTTATTGGACGTCTTCCATTCAGAGACGAGAAGCAGAGCACACAAGGCACTGAGGTACCGTGCTTGGATGATGTGCAATAGGCATGCAAAAGCTGGTGTAACGTCACCTTTGCTGGACATGGGCTGTTCATCCCGAGGCACTTAAGGGATTAATGAAATGAAATTGTTTTTGGACTTGCTGCACTCTGTCTTATCTTTTAAATCCATAATGTCCCACAGAAGGCAAAATGTAGTAATTTCAGTCAGCAGCCTCTCATTAATTTTCTACCTTTGGGGGAACGTACATTTATAGAAAGAGGGACTATATGGAGGCTAAGCTCATCACGTTGCTTTTCACTTAAAGAGCTCAGCATGGCACAGCAGAGACAGAAGCGTAACATGCTTCAAATTAAAGCATTCTTTCAGAGTGGATGCATACTTCAACTGTGTCTGCAAATACACACATCTTATATATAATTTTATATATATGTATGTTTTTGCACACATATACACAAACCTATGGAGTCATCAGTTTTGAAGATAATCTTTTAGGTTAAGTATTTTCCCACATTAAACTGATAATTATCCCCTCCTTTTCTTCCTCTGTCCCCAGACACCAAACAAGCTGGATTTTTGCTTCATGTATTATTTATGGAATGGAATTAATATGCAGATTCACAAAAACTTAAAAACTCATAATTATTCATAAAGGGCTTTAAGGTTATTTAGTACATATTTATGAAACTTTATGTTTGCTAGGAGCTGTGTTTGAAAGTGCTATGGAAGGGTATTGACTGAGGTTAATTACTAGCATGGAGAGTAATCTGAAAATGATCAAACTCTTTGAATGAAAATATTTGTCAGTATTTCTGATCTATATTTAAGTGAAGTAATGGACATCAATAGCCTTGCAAATATATTCGGAAATGGCTCTGCAAGAAAGAAGATTTGCATATCTAATGCAAACAACCAATGAGGAAAATGTCTACTTAGACGTCTTTGATCGCTAGGCAAATGTAATAAATGATAGAGATTTATCCTGTTTGTTGTCCATCTATGCTATGTTCTTACACAAATATATTCTAGTCTAGAAAATACTAGCAGCAGTTTAAGGTAGCCAGAATCCTCCTCTCTTTTCTGGATTAAGATTCAGAAATGAGGTGCAAGGTATTCATGATAGGCAAGATTCCTCTAGAAGTTACTTAGGGTAACTACAGGCTGTATGTAAATAATACATTATATTGGGTTTATATTTACATAAATCTTCCTGTCTTATGCATAATTAACTTCCTTTCTAATCCATTGTGCTCAAAGGTTGGAAACCTATAAAATATGTTATGGGTTACGTTATGCCAAACGAGCAGCAATGGCTGCAGTTCAGGAAGGAAGGAAGCACCCAAAATATTATTACAGCTCTAATTCTACTAACAGTTATAAAGATGTTTAATTGTGTGACCTTGACTAAGACAGTGAAACCAATGGATGTGTGGTGCATGTGAGTGGGTCTGTAAGTGCTCACAGGGCTGGGGCTGTATCCTGTGACAGAGCAAGCATTTCAGAGAGGCTGTGATGCCTACAGAGCACAGTGACTCTGGGGTATGGCACACAGGTACTTATAACAACAAGAGGCATCGTTAATCTCATATGTGGGGTTTACTTAACCTATGCTTTTCTTAAGACATGTATCAATTAATGAGCTTGTTACTCAGAATCTATTGCATATACATGAATACATTGCATACAATTATCTATTTGACCATACCATGTGAAAAATGACAGAAAGCTCTAGATACCGATTAAACAGCAGCAAATGATACCTTAGTCATTGGCAGTAATTGTATCTCAGCATGCGATGCTTCGGGAGCTGCTATAGAGATGTGTCAGACACAGCTCACATTCATCCTTTGTTTTTTAAAAACATGGGGTTCATTTACAGTTCAGGGTTTGAACAATGTTTTGCACTTATTTAGCAATGGATACGGTTCTCCCTTTTACTCCTTTGTAGGTAAATGTGCTTATATTGCTGGTGAGGTACCAGTAGTTATATGAGCAGCTTTATAATAATTCATGCAAGTTGCTATGTGGGGGCTGCACATTAAGAATGACAACTGTTTTCACAGTAATATCAACAATAATAACAGCAATAATAATGATAAGGATTAATGTAGACTACTCCCTCTGTTTGGGATACATGGAAATAGGCTCATTTCATCTTCTCTCATCTTGGTCTTGGTTGCATTAGTGCAATGGGCTTTATAGCCTGTTACTGCTTCTCTTGGGAGATCCTCAGTCAGGGCTAGAGGAAGGCTCTATTCCCTTCCCTCCTCTCCATACTAAGTGTGTGAGTGCATGTAAGTGACTGCATGCAGACCATGGTTCCCCCACTTTCCCCTATCAGCCAGGATTGTGTTGGGTCATATTCTGCAACATGTTGGATTTTGCTGCCACATCTTCCCCTAGCACCCATATGGCTGTGGTGCCAGAGTGAGTTTTTAATTCCACTGCTCTTGCTATAAGTCTGCAACAATGTGTGTGCAGCAGTTGTGTGTCTTCCCTGCTTTGAAGATGAATACTTGGACTCTTTGTGAAGTTCAACCCACTGAAAAGCCTGATCTTTCTTCATCACCTTCTGTGGACCATTCAAATGGAGTTCAAGGACCCTCACATCCAAGAAGCAAGGATCTGAGTACAAACAGGTAAACGTGTGATATCTGCAACCACCATTGTACTGTTTCTCACCAGTGATAAGAGTCAGTCATGTTTGGGGTGTACTGTATCTTTGCTCTAAGTCTCTTATTGTATCTAAGAGAGTTCTCTAGTTGAGCAAGAGGAGGAAAACTGGCGTGACTGAAGGAACCAGTTTTGGCATCCTTGGATTCCTCCATCAGGGATGTACAGCAGCCCTGAGTCCCTAAGCAGCTCTGCGGCTTCTCACTGACTGCTTCTTAGAGGCTGTCTCCATGTCTCTGTTCCAGTATGGGATAAAATCAAATAGCACAAATAAAATAACCAAGCCAGGGTTTATCAGGTCCTTCCTCTTCTGCCTTGGCCCTACTCTGTATCTACAGAGCATGGTTACCTGGATGGGGTTAGGAAGGAACAGGGGAGAGCAGAGCCCTCTGCCAACACAGAAGGGCAGATCATTAGGCAGTCTCTTTCTTACACTGTTCATGGAGAAGCAGTCCTTGCCAAAGATATTTTGAAATAAATGGAACAATAATATAGCCATAATAGTTGCCCTAAGTGCAATGACTATAGCCTGGATAGATTTGTAATCTCTTTTAATAAATACATTAAATGATTTGAAATAATGTCCTATTTGCCAACAGCTTATTCCATAAATATATATGGAATATAAAATAGGAGAGATTCCCTGACATAATTAAAATTGTACAGGCAAGCAGGAGGCAGGGAATAGTGTTATCTTTTCAGCTGCAAACTATTTCACAGAAATATTTCTCACACACAAACCTTCTATTTACCTTTAGGGATGGTATAATTGCATATTGAAAACAGTACAGCTCTCAGGCAGTGATGGCTGGTGCCTCCATCTTCTATCCCCCTGTTACAATGGGAGCTCAGTCAAACAAACTACATCTCCCTTCTGACCAGTGCCAAATGTGCTTCCTCCTTCAGACACCTGCGTAGAGGCAACTCTGAATGCTGCACTAAGACCTCATTTACCTTGCAATAAATATACTCCTTCATCACCAAGGAGGGGTAGCCTGGATGTTCACCCTTTGCCGTGGCAAGGGCTGAAATGCCACAGGAAAATGCAGGTATTCAGGAGGGCTCGAGGTGCTCAGAGGGGATCTGGGGGCTGGTTGCTCACATTCAGCATCTCCACAAGTTCCAGGGCTCTGTAAGCAGAGATGCCTGGCACTTGAGCAAAGGATATGAAGGTTACAGCAGTGGGGTTTTATCCTCTGTACAGACTGGTTGTTAGACAGAATGCTATGTGTATTGCTCAAGTGGCTTAAAGACATTACTTCAAAGGATTAAGTCATCTTTACCAAAACTATCAATAATATATAAATAATATATATTAATATAATAAATTATTGATTAGAACTATTCCTAACTTCTAACGCATTGTGTTTGAAGCACTGGCGATTTACATGCAGGACAACACAACAAAGAATGCAATCAATGGCATTTTAATACCTTATACTGGATATTTCATCATCCCACCTAGAAAAGCCTATACATAACAAGGACTTTTTACTATTTCATAGCAAACTCATGTGGAGAAACTGTCTCTTTGCACCATAAGCTATTATGTCAGCCACTAGTTTAGCTCTCAAGTTAAAGACTGCCACCAAACAAATAAATAACTGGATGCAATAGAAGCTTCCAACCTCATATGATTTTAGGAGTCCTCCTGACCCATTTGTGCAGCTGCATTTTAAATATCCTTATTAGGGCTGAAAGCAATAGATGAGTTGTATGTGGGCAGCTCCCAGGCATAATCTTGAGGTCCTTTCCAACCCTAACTATTCTATGATTCTATGCTATGGAGCAAGGTAGACAAAATTTGCTTCAAGCAATGGCTTGGTGATGATAAAGAAACCCTCCACTAATCCCTATCCCTGTTTTCTAGGCTTTCTGCTTCAAAAAGAAAGTGAAGCAGGGTTAAAATTCCATGTAACTAACTGAGGTGTTGTTACTGAGGCATCGTCTTCTGCACAAAAAAGTAATTTCCAGGGTGCAGACTAGTGTCCCTATACCAAATCCTTGGGTGCTTACAGACAAGCAAGGCTTTAAAACCACTGCTTACAGAAGGTCCTTTAATATGCACAGAAAGCATCCACATGGGAATTAGCACAACGTAGCCAACATGCTGTAAGCTCACACCATCTCTGCATGCTGACTTGCCCACAAAAGCCTCTGCAGAATTAAAACATGAGGTTAGAAGGCAGGTACAATGACACCAGCGAGAGGCGGCGGGAACAACAGTATGTATATAGTGTAAGTGATACATAGGGAGAGGAGAAGCCAATGCAAATCTTTGCTGAAGAGGTCACTTACTGAGCTTTTTGTAACCTCCTCTGGGTGAGGGAAAGACTTCAGCTTGTTCCACAGCCAGGTGCTCTCTGAGGAGGCTGAGTTATGTTTTCAGCTGCTTTTCATGAGTGTGCAGTGGCTTCAAGGCAATGCGATTCCTCCAGGCTTGTTGACTTCTAAAAGGGGAAAACAAACAAGGTCGTGACTTCTTTCTGTTTCCCTTTCCTTTGTGGGCTTTAAGTGGTCCCACTTGGGATCACCGATCCCCTCTCCCCACCAGAGCACAAATCACCTAACACCAAACTGATAACTTCCACATTTCCTTCTCTGCACCAGGAACCATGATAAACAAGCTCTAAGCGCATCAGGTGGTAGGTTAAATTCAAACAAAGCTTAAATATCCTGCAATGATATTGTGCCAGCCCTGTGTGCAAACTGTGTGCATGCAAAAATGCAAAATATAGTGTAGCTGTGTATGTGGGCCCGGGTGGGACACGTGCTCCTGCATACACTCTCGCACCTATATACCTACACAGCACTTATCTACATAGTTGGATGCATAAAATATTGTGTATTATGTTCTCTCATTACCTTCAGTGCATTTTGGATCTGGTCCATCTTGCAAACACAATGAGTTGTATTTCACACACACAAATTGTATTTATGTAGATACCGTATGAGTATACATCCTGATGGAGGAGTGGCTGAATTGATTTATCAAAGCAGTGCTTATTTTTGCTGATAGCAAAAAGAATTTCTCAGCTATCACCCTGGATTCTTTTCTCCTTCTTTTTGGTTTTGTTTATGGAGCACACAGTGCACATTTTGAGGAACTATAAATACATAATCCAAATCATATACTTTTCCAGACCAAACAGCATACCATAATTTGCTAGGAGGTGCTGCAAAAACTAAACCACGGATATGTACGAAATACAGGACAACTATGCTAATTTATAATTGCATAAAATCATACAATAATTATATATTTGCATGTATTGAAGTATAGTTTAAAAATTATGCCTGAAGTTGTGCTGGATGGAGACAGAAATGAAATCATTTAAACACTGAGAAACCATTAAATAACGAAAACAGCTGTCCATAGCCAACTCTAATTCTTGAACATTAATTCTAATGCTCACTATCATTTACTAGGAAGAATGTTTAAGATGCAGCAACTTCTTGGCATTTCTTAAATCCAAATTTAATGGGGGGTGGAGCTGCTCCTATTCCCTTCTCATCCCATGAGGCATCATTTTACATTGTGTTGCGCCTATTAAGTACTTCTATTATCAGTACATGAGTGATGCTCTTGACCTGTGTCAGCTTCTATATTATGCCTTCAGGATCAGAGATAGTCCTGTATATTATGGAGCTGATCTAAAAAGCAATTGGAGAAGCTCCTAGTGGGTTCAGTGGACTTTGGGTCCCTCCATATCACAGGCACATTGGGTTGCATTCTATAGACATGTGAATTGCAAGCCTGTATGTTATTAGAGAAGGTCTCATTTTTGTGTGTTAACAGATGCGCTGCTCTTTTTTCACCCCTGAGCATTCAGCAGATAAAAAGATCCAACTGTGAAGAGCTGCTCCATTCAGAATTCAAACCTGAACCTCATCAAACCCAGCACTGCAGTGTGAGGTTTGAGATTGAGTTCACAATACACACAGGAAGCATCTGGGAAGTTTGAATTTGTGTCTCAGATTCAGCAGAGCACAACAGAGCCCAGGGTGAAGGCCATTTGCAGCATGCATAGCAACAGAATTCTTCTAAGTAAGATAATTTGTAGGTTCTCTGCTAGTTTTATACTTATGATGTTCATAACTAATATGAGAAGTGGAGAATTTGACTGTAGATATCTTAGTGGTTTCATAGCAAAATCAAAGTTTCATGTTTTATTCATATTCAGCCTGTGGCAATGGAGCAGAATACAAGCAAACACAATGCAACCTACAACAGGCAGAATGTCACTATGCCAGGCCTGTGGTTTAAGAAGGTGTTTTAATCTCCTGTACCTCTGCCACCCCCAGTCTGTGAGCTCTTACAAACAGGACCTTCCTTTCTGCATGCTGTCCAGCATGGAGTTGTACAAGGAAGAAAGATCAGATCTGCAGACTTTAACCTTTATGGTCCAGAACCTCTGAACCATAATAAATAAATAAAGTCAGAAAGGATCATACTCAGAGAGCACACAGTGCCTGGGTAGGGGCTGAAGGAAAATATTACTTCAGTTCCTCATTAAATCATCCAATTCTGACACAGAAGCTGAGGCTCTAAAATTAAGTAAAGATGCCAAATATTAGAGAGAAACCTCCAGTGCAAAACCTGTGGTCGGTTTTTGATCTCATACGTATAACACACACCGCAGTATTAAAACAACAGAGGCACTCATATCAGCTCAGGAACTCCAGTATAATTTAGTCTGAAGTTATTCACAAACATTATCAATATTTCTGAGTTTACACTCGCACCTTTGACTGTTGACTTAAAGCATCTAGTCTGGTTCATACTACTGGTAATGTTTACACTTTGGAATCTATTATGCATAGAAAAATTAGGGATTATCTTTGACCTGGGTCTCACATATTTTTATGCAAAACTAAATAATAGGGTTATTTATTCATTTAATCAATTCCATATATTTGCCATAAGCAGGCCTGATTTCTTCTGAGGTCGCAATCAACATCATACTTCTAGAAGGACATATGGTTTGACTATTAACACAGATATCCTAGTCAGCATTCAAACAATCCTGAGCTCTCACATCTTTTCTCAGGTTAGAAGCACTACATATTAATATGGGTTCATCATTATACGGACACATCAAAAGGAAAGTTATTACTGGGGAAGTCCAGGCGTGCTTAACTCTTAAATGGGGAGGGATGTGTGTATTTTTAGGAAGGAAAAAGGAAAACCACAGAATGTTCTACACTCGAACATGACTAAAAGGATTTCAGGCAGTGAATGTGTCTGTCTGCAGGACCTCTTGTAGACAGCTGTAGGCTCTCCCTGACCATGCTGGGACTGTGAAAGAGCTGTATAAAAGGTAACTATCTGTGGCTGTTTGGAGTGCAGAAGTAGAAGGATGCAGAGGACCACCCTGATGGTCTTTACATTTGACCGTGATAATCCTCACACCCGGTGTTATACCATACAGTGAGATCGCTGCCCAAAGCTGAGCACTGCCTTAGTTTATGTTAAAGATCTTTGCATAGCTAAACTGCTGCTTTTCCATACACTCACATCTTCCCAAGCTTTATCCTACTACCACATTAATAGATCTGTTTATTTCATATGGTGTCTGGTTCAGAGGACATCATCCATAGCTTTAAAAATTAATGATTGCTAATGACCTGCAGTCCAAGAATCAGAAGCGTAGAGAACTTCATGAATATCTTGGGATAATGAATTAATTCTCTTTTTCACAGTCTGTTTGGCATTGCTGGCAAAAGAGAAATGGAAAGGCAAAGAATGTCAAATATATTTATCCACTTAAATCTATCACTATCTGGCTTTAAGGAAAATGAAAGCATTATTTCCTTTTAGAAGAATAAGAGTAGATTTGGTCTGAAAACAAGAGATATCCCATCTAACGAGGGATAGTTGATCAGTACATCCCAGAAGTTAATGCATTTAAAGATCTGAATATCATACTAGGAAAAAAGTTGGTTATTCCATTCAGGCAAATTGCAGTGAAGAGAACCAACGTATTTTATTGAGCTTGCAAGTCATGCCGCTGTCAGCATCTTAATAAAAGAGCAGTAATTTTATTATTAGCAAATGCCTGGGTGCTAGTGGGGGAAAAAGCATTACATCCAAGTGTGAGGAGGAAAAGTAACAGTTAACATAACAGATACCTACCACAAGCAACAGAGATCATCAACATTTAATGACTGGAGTAACCGTATCCTCCTTCAGCTGATGGAGATCGTATAGAAGCAGATGGAGTAAACTGCTAACAAACACTATGTACCAAATGTAATAGCAGATGTGAAAGCTCATCAGGATTATGCCATTGTGAGACTAATTGCCAGGGTGCCTGAAAGTTTTAACAAGCATGCTTCCTCCCCCCAGCCCTTCTCTCTTTTGACTAGTGCTTATATTTTATTTATTTATTTATTTAGGTTTTAACACCTCCTCTTGTGATTTGCAGGCAAGAGGAATCAGTTTAAGTATCAGTACAATGCCTCATGCAACACTCCTCTAGCTGAACATCTGGTTGACAGAAGGGTGATGAGAGTTACATGCCAGTTTTGGGACTCTTTCTTATAGTTTGTGTGGCAGGAGTAAAGTATTTAAAGTATTTAAGGACTCATGGGACTCACCAGAAAACAGAGATCTGTGAAGATGCATAAGCTCTCTGTACAGAATCTCCACCAGCTTTGATGCAGTCTGGTGAGACCAGCCAAAAGCTCACACCAAGCAGGGATGCTGGCCTGGCCTCAGGACAGCTTACAGGCTTCAGATGGTGCTGCTGACTGTGCTTGCTGCAGGAGACAGGCAGAAGAGACAGGCAGAAGAACCAGACAGGTGCCTTCTAAAGTTGTTAAGAAAGGCCTTTGGAATTTGTGCCTAGCAATTAAAACTTTAGTGTAGAGATTGTCTGAAACACAGGGAACATCTATAAGAGGAAGATGTTGCCCCTCCAGAAAGAAAGGATATAGTCTCATGCTTCGTGGAAGGGGGGTGCATAAGGAAAAGGGAGAAGCTAGGAGAAAAAATGGCCTGGAAGCTAAAATCTTTGGCTATAAGAAGAGTATTACTGCAGGAGGCTCTCAAGAGATGGGCAGGCGGCTGTATCAGGTATGATGGGACAGTGAATCAGCTTTAAAATAAGAGTCACTAGAGCAGCTACAGCCTGCAGGTATGGTGTCCTCCGCTGGTTGATTAGAGGTTGCATTTCCACCTCTTAGTGGTTGGCAATGGAAGTTTCACAGTGAAACACACATTTTAGGCATGTTATGTGCAAGGATTCTGGTACTTAATCTTCATCTGAAGCAGGGAAAAAAGTAAAGCTGATATATATATTTTCTACCAGTAAATTGCAGGTGGACACTGATTCCCAGGTGCAGGAGAAACTCCCCTGAGATCTACAGGAGAGTCACAGGCTATTGAGTAGCAGAACAAATACTGGAGGAAAAATTACAGGAGCTGATGGAATTGTGCAGAGGGGAAGGGAGGGATGAACTCTGCTCTTTCTCACAGGGTCCTCTGTGGCTATTCCGAAAACAAAGCTAAGAGCAGGTGCAAGAATATCTACAAGTCAGAAGGTGTTATCCCTAATAACATGCTTTTCAACCGGCATCAGGAAAGGAAGTTGGAAAGCAGGAATGGACTCAAGGGGGAAATAAAAAAGAAATGTCAGAGGAAAATACTCCTAAGCTGGGAACTGGTGCAGATGGGTAGTTACCAATAAAAACCATCACTATATAACAGGCAGGTCTCAATATATAGCTCCAAAGACTTAAAGTTGTATTTCCTCTTCTCCCTATCTCTGTTAGAAGATTCACCCTGCCAAGGCTGGATTGTGCTTATCAGCAGCGCAAGGCTTTACATCTCACTGAGAGTAGTCAAATGTCGAAATGTAGCTTTGTATTTAACTAAGGAGGAAATAAACCAGGACTGGTATCAGTGAAAATAAAACCTTCCTGGTGAGAAAGACCAAGATCCTGTGGCTAGCTGAGGCAGAGGTGCAGCCAGGAATTGAGACTGAGGGTCCTAGGTGGTGGGGAGACAGGCTTAAACCTTCCTGGTGTCTTCTGGAGATGTAATTAGTTCCCTGTGTTTGTTGCATTGGTGTTCAGTGGCCCAAGGAGCTCTGGGCAATGCCAAGGATCAAGTACTCAATTCCCATATATAGGAGGGAGAATTCCCATATAGCCGAGCAGGGAATTGAGATGTGTCCTGGTCATGGCTCAGCCCTGGGCTGTGGAACTGCCTTTGGCTAAAAGAGCTTGATTTTGAAAGGCAGTTGTAATGCGTGTGGAGGCAGCTGTGAGCACAAAGGTAGGACTTCTCAATTGACCTAATAACTATTACTGTTTTGCATTTCTGATGGATTTCCCTCTCATACCCTCCCATAAGTGATGCAGAAGCATATAACTGCACTTGCAACATTTATTACCTCTCAAGCAGATTTCTCAGTCAGAGAGTTCATCATCTATAAAAGCAAGTTGGTGAAGTTGAGCCCTTGGAGGTTTACTCAAAAGAGTGCAGTCTCAGTCCTTTTTCCAGGATAGCTAACTCAGACACAGGCCCAGCTTTCTTCCTGCAGCTGTTTGCATAGCCCATGAAATGATTTGTGCACACGTGTGTCATCAAACAATTGCTCCAGTGCCTTTTCAATAACAAATAGACTGCAATAATAAATGTACATCTACCAGTCAGGCAAGCATGTGATACTGACGCATGCTATAAGAGCCAAACTCTGTCCTGTATGAAACCCAGTGAAAATAAACTGCATCTTTGGAGTTACCTTTCCAAGCTAAACCAAGAAAAATTAATGAATGTAGTTCCATGACCAGGATTTAACACACAATAGGAGTTTTTTAAACACCCAGGAGTCTTCAGGCTGATGTGATATTATGCTTTTGCTGGTCTTAATATTATTGTTTCTGTCTCATTTTAGGTTACTCTCCAGTGTTTATTATTAATTCAAATTCTCACTATTAAAGGGAAGATATTATCCATATGGTTAACGTGCTGCTCAGTATGTTCATAAGTTCTCCAACGTTTTGATTAACACTGACAGAAAACCCTTTGAAAACATATGGCCCTATATACATCCTGTCATTTCTAATAATAGGCTACATTCTTCAGTACGTTTTCTAAAGAAGATGAATTCAGCCATATTTTAGAAACATGCTAATTCTTTGTTAATTAGTCCTTTGAGGTCAGGGGGAAAGGAAAGGCTGAATGAAAATAAACTTTTCCTTGAGCAGACACCATGAGCACTGTAGATAATTTGTGCAACAGAAAAACGTGATATCTATGAGTAATGGTCTCTATATACAGCCAGATTTCTTAAACCAATTAGCTTCTGGCATATTCCTGAAGATATTCATGCTCTATTTGATATGCCAGACCCTTGGAGCTTTAGCATGAAGACTGATTTGATGCTCATTTCACTGATTAGGGCAGTATTTTGTTTCTGGTGTTGAATTTCTATATTTATATCAATTGTTTCCCTTTTCTAACACCTTTGGGATATCACAGGATCTCAGCATTCTTCTCCCTTACACAGGCAGGACTGATACCAAAACTAGTAGAGATACTGTTGCCTTAGATTCCCTTTGGCTTGTGCAGTAACATAGCTCATTCATATGTTAGAATTGCCACATTTGAATGTTAAACTGTTCCCACCATGCCTGTTCTGCTGGGGTTTTCATTCATCCCTTCCACCATGATGGTGGAAGTTCTCATTTCCATGGTCTCTTTTAACCGTATTTTCCCTCACATAGCTGCTTGTACTGCTCATCCTCAAACTCCACTACCCCCATTTTTGATCAAAGATAGGCTGCTTGGCCACATGTTCTTTAACATGATACTCCAGGATGTAAATATGCCAGAATAAGTCAGTTAATCTACTTGAAAACTGTGCAGCACAATAACAAAATACATTTATAAAAGAATCTATATCAATATTGTTTCTTATAAACCTGAAATTTTCATACAGCTCACACATTCAAAATACACCTACTCAA
Source organism: Coracopsis vasa (assembly GCA_026283785.1). Classification (NCBI taxonomy): domain Eukaryota; kingdom Metazoa; phylum Chordata; class Aves; order Psittaciformes; family Psittacidae; genus Coracopsis; species Coracopsis vasa. The sequence continues at coordinate 16,727 of JANHGB010019719.1, forward strand.
GTTCTTTCCCCAAAAAGTTGTATCATAATAATACAACAATAGTTAATGCTGATAAATAATGATGCTGATAACAGCAAATTTGTTATTACAGTGACTTAAACTAGTATCTTACTTTGATTTATTACTTTTTCCCTTTCTTCCTTGAGGGAAATCCAGAGACATACAATGTGATTCTCAAAAAATTTCAAAAGGACTAGATTTTGTTTTTCTTTTCTTCTCTCTCTTCTTCCCTTCTGTTTGCTCCTGCTCTTTTTCCCTTGGGAAAAGTCCCTGTCTGGGCTACATCAGTGAAACATTTCTGGGCAAAAAGCCATCAGTCCTTATGAAAATCCATCTCTGACTATTACTACAGATAGATTTCTCTGAGCCCATCAAATCTCTCCTTCTCTTGACTCTTCTCAAACGGAATACCCAGTAAAATTAATGGGATTTGTCTGTAGGGAGGTAGGTAGAAGCAGCCTGGTGTGACTGAATGATCTTTGGAAGCTGCAGGATGAAGTTATCCACACTCTCACTCTTTAAGGACAGGATAAGTTTTTCAACTCCAAATCAAACCTTACCTGTACCACAGAGCTCCCTCCACATCTTGTCTCATGAAGGGTCGGTCAAGACAAAGGAAACAAGTAGCATATCAAAGGAAATAAATAGCATATCAATAGCACTCTACCCTATCTTCCATTCCAGGTGTAAAGCACATTTCTTTGATTTTGCTTACTCTAACATGCATGTGAACAACGTGTATATAAATAATGATACCCAACCAAACACCTTCTAGAAAATGGAACATCAGTTTGTATGCATAATACCCTTTTTAGGACCTAATGGGAGAAAGAATGAAACCTGAATGAAAGAATGAATAGAGGTTAGAAGTGTCATTGAGAGCTCATCTACAATCAAAACGGAGGTAAGATCATAAGCAGTGTGGTGCAAAAACTGGAATAGATTGGAAAGCTCCACCATTGATGGGAAATCAAAACAGTTAATGAAAACCCAGCAATCAAAAGCATATTTGTGGTTTTATACACTTTCTGTGACAAATGTTGCCTTGTTGCAGTGAGTTTCAAGAGCAGTACAAGTTTTGTTTAAATGCTGTCAATACAGTTAAAATATGCTCTTTGCCTTACACTGATGTTTTGTACCTGCCTTTTCAGAACTGCCCATCCTCCCTGCCTTGCTTTTTCAGACACTGAGAGACATGAAGTGCCTTCAAAACATACGGCAGCCTTACTGATAACTACTTGCTCCTAATAAAACCGTGCCTGTGCTATGCAGTTTATCTCATGATACTCCTTAAATTACAATACTGTTATTTCACTTTTTCTTCCTTTGCTTCTACATTATTTAAACTGCTGCACATGATACTGAAAACTCAAGGACTGTTATCAGTTTAGGAAAAGGGTATTAAATGGAAAAGATTAAGCTTTTGGCCTGAATCCAGCAAGCACTTAAATGCATGAGTAACTTTACTCCCATGAGTAGTGTCTTTGAAGCCAATGGGACCAGCCAGGCATGGAGGAGCACACGTTCATATAGACATTGGGGAGAGCAGGCTCTGCTGCAAGAACTTCAGGTTCAAAATCTGGGCCTGTGTTTAGCTACGTGTGTGTGCTCAAATTCATAAGACATTAGCAGACTATACATGCTCACTACACTTTTTCCACATATCAGAGCTTTATTGCTATGTTATTATTTTTTTCCCCTCTAAAATAAGCAGCTGTTCTTCATTTTTTCTTACCTATTTGCCAGATTTGAAGAGTCAGGTTTCAGTTTTTCAGAGAAAATGAAACAAATCGATGTTTCAAAAACACAGAATACATATTTTACTATAAGGTACTGGAAATGCCTAACCAGGTTGTCTTCAGACTGTCAGAAAATAGAAAATAGACATTAAAAGTCAGTGTTGTACCATAACAACTTTCATTCCCTTCATCCCCAAAAAATCAGGGCTTTTTTTACATCTGTGTCTTTCCTGTTCCATTGTTAGCTACTGTTCTCCACCATTTCCATCTTATGTGAAAGCTCTGCACAAACCTGGTTTATACTTAAACTTTTTGCTTCAAGGTTCATGCCAGTCACCAGCAGCACCGAGAGACAGAAGTCAGGTACTAAATATTATTGTCCTGTGAAAGACACCAAAGTTAACCTTCATTTTGTTTCAAATAAGGAAAACCAACTTGTAATATTTAAAAGATCATTAAATAGAGGAGGTGGAAAACCTCCTAATTAAGGAGCATCGGAAAGTTCACTTTGGCATTTCAAACCAAACAAATCACTGCAGCATTACAGAATCTAAATATTTAATTTCTGTTTGCTGTGAAAAATTACTGATACAAGCTGTGCCTCAGTGCTCTGTAAAAACAGGGCTTTGGCAGCCCCTGATGTGTCTGTTCTCAACTACCAAGAAGATGCATCCCTGCAGGGACAAAACCACACAGCAGCACAAGAGATGCAGCCCTGTCAAATAAATCACCTTACAAAGGAAAATGGGAGCATGAAATACTGGAATTAAAGTTTCTAAAACCTGGCTTAATTCAGTGTAGTATGCTGTAAGCAAAACAACCCTTCTGATGCCACAGTGATGATAAAGGCCATGCATGGACTAAAATCTCCTGTCAGGTTGGCCCTACCTTATGGGGACTTCAGGAAAACTTGCTGGGAACATTTCATCTGCAAATAAGGCATCATCCACAGTCTGTGTCATGGGCCCATGCAATAGGCTCAAGGCAATAGACTGACCCTATTTTACTGTGTCCCTCTCACAGTATAGTAATACACTACAGGGTTGGGTTTCTTTATAAATTAACTTCTTACTTCCTACACTGAAGCTTACTACATGTTCATACACACTTGAACAGCACAGAGCACTAAACAGATTTTCCTGTGACCTGTATTTGTGAGGTGAAGCAGACATATCTATTTGGCTGATCTGGGAGAAAAACAATCAATGCGCCTGTAAAACTTATTTCTAAGGGTGATGAAACTCTCTGCTGTGGATTGCGGTGGTTGATTTGCCAGATATTTGTTTCCTAGCTATTATTGCCCGCTGAATATTTGAAATCCATTGTAATTCAATATTCAGGCCAAGTCTAAAATAAACCTTTTCTTTTTTCTTTTTTTTTTTTTTCCTCCTGATTATTTTCTTTAAAGATATTTTTGTCTTCAATCTTTCATTTCAATCTCGGCCTTTTAAAAGGCCATCTTCAACTTTAAAAGCAGCCTTAATTACTAGACATTTTGTCTCCTACTTGGCAACATAATACAAGATGAGGAAACTGGATGCAGGGTCTAATAAATTCATAGCACCAGTCAGAAGAGGCAATAGGATGCTACACCCAGTTAAAAGCAGGAAAGTATTTATATAAAGGACCAGTAACAGATTGTCCTACCCCATTTCTTAGGCGTAAAAGTATGCTTAAATTGGCTAAAGACAGAAATATATTGACTAGCTCTCAAACAGTAGTCAGGACATTGTGCTTTATTCTGACAATAGGATTTGGAAGGATTTGGGGTTTGTATAAATGCTTGTGGGGTGAGAGCTTTATATTTCTATCTGCATCTTCAGAGCATCTAGCCACCTTTGGGAAAAAAAAATGGCCTTTTCATTAGCTCATGTGACAAAAGTAAATGCATTTAATACAATGTAATGCTCTCATTAGGGGTCATCACTAACTCCAGTCGCATTACTTGAGTCCTACGTAAAGCTTTAGAGGTCATTGGAACTGGAATTTCAGGAGTTATGATCCAGGTCTTATTTATAGACAGATTACATGCTTTCAAGAACAAGGGGAAAAAAAGATGAATCATTTGAAGAAACAAAACAAAAGGGATTTTTTTTAACATCTATAAATAGTGACAAAGATGGAAAGAAAGCTGGTAAGTGAAAAAGGACTGAACAGCAGCAAATACACAAGCAGTAATATCTTCCTGCACTCCTGATGTGCACTAAGACTTAAAAATGGGGTGAGGATTCAGATCTGCTCTGTCACAGTTTCCTGTTCTCTGTACCTTGTTCTAGAAGGAAGAAGAGACAGGGTATTTACAATCATAACAGGATTCCCTCCTTAACACCACCTACTTAGCTACCAAATCTTGCTGTTTCTTAAAGGAGTTACTGACTTAAAGGAGTTATTTACCTCTTTGCTCTTCTTCACAATCTGAAAGCATTTTTTATCTCAACATACGGGGTGACAGAGAAGTACATACCTCACTTGTAGGGTGAGGCCTGATCTGGGTGAGAAAAAGCTCTAGTGACTGCTTCTGGAAAAATGTGTAAGAAACAGTAGTATATTGTCTTATTCTTTTCCCTGGGTTTAGGTGGCTTTAGGGATTTGGGAATGGATTTAAAGAAAGCTTTTAAAACGAATGTTCAAATTTTAAAGCACTAAGGTGTGAGGTTTGCTGGTGGGCATAAGCTATTGAGAAAAGTGTGACTATCTGCAATACACTGCTATTACATTTTGAAATGTACTTGTTCTTCCAGGCCAAGAGGTGGTTAGGGAAAACAAGAGTTAGCAATAACTTTATTTATACGGCCAATGTCATCAATACTGGCTGTGCACTAGAAAAATACATCCATCTCATCTTCTATTAATTACAGGCATGGTGTGCCACCACATCTTCACACTTCTAACATTTTTTACTACACAATATCTACCTTGATTACTTTCATATCTTCTTAAATCAGTGACAACACCAGTTCGATCAATGGAGTAAGAGGTGGTAAAGGTTTCCTTAACACTTGTGTAAACTTTTTTATATCCAGGCAACAGATAAGATACATGCACTGCATGTGTCTTGCATGTGCCTTGCATGTGCCTGTTACAGCAGTGATGTAAAACCAGCATTTCAATGCCATACTTCCCAATGGTCTTGAAAGACATGGCAGAGAGAGACGGTGAGGTCTCCAGAAAGGCAGCAGAGCAGGAGGAGCTGTGTAGCCTATGGGTACCCTTGGTGTTTTGTGAAGAAACCAGTTCCAGAGATGTGCATCCTTTTTGTTGCTGTTCTTTTTCTTTTCTCCTTAGGCACTGTCTGTTGCTTTTTCTGTATTATTTATGACACTGCACATGTACCCAGGGAGGAGGAAGGGAGAAGGGTGCAGAAGAGGCATTCACACACCCCACTTTAAGCACATCATTTACTTTCTGCTTGGCAGTCATGCTGCTTTATCTAATCGCTGAAAAGAGATTTGAATCTCCAAAGGGCAACTCAAAGCAGCTGTATTAGGTCCCTGAGCTGAACTGCCCCCTGAATGACAGCTGTCAAGTGATTTGTCACCAACACCAGCAAGCCTGTAACGCTCCTAAATATCTTTCATTGAACAGAGGGTCTTCTAGTAGAACAGCTTTAATGATGGAAGATTTGATTTGGCTTCTACATTAAGTCCATGATAGTGTTAATCCCATAAAAATATAAAACATCCAGAATTTCTCTCTAATAATTGTAAACACTGCTTCCTTTGTCAACTTTCTGATTTATTGGAATTTATTATAGAGCTAGACTTTATTGTATTTGCTTATGATACCACAGTAATCTTTTCCCAGGCTTTCACTTTATTTTGTTACATTTATCTAGCAAGCCAGATTCACACTCCCACAGTAACCATATGGAGAAAAGCCACAAAAGCTGTTAAGTACATTTAATTACTGTTTTGATGAGCTCATATTTTAATTATGTTTATTGATTCGGCGTGTGTTGAAATACTTTTAGCATTTCAAGGAAAAAAAAATGGAATCAATATACTGTAATTACCGGGCATTTTCTCATTTTTCTGTGTAATTAAAACTTTCATATAATATTTTTAACACTTTTTACTAATCCTGCAGCTGTGATTGGCTGCATTTCCTTCTGTGTTTAGGTGAGCTTTAATTTTCATTCTTTCCCAATGTGAAGCTAAGTTCAGGACTAAACATCAACCCCACCAAATACTTCCCTTCCCCTTAGACCTTCTTAGGAAATAGAAAATAACATGCATATGGTATTTACTAACACGACACCACTTGTAACACATTGATACATCTTCCACTTGGAGCCGTCATGACACACTGGCTAACACTGTAGTAACAGCTTGGGGAGTAAGAGAACTAAGAAAGAGGTCTTCCTAATGTAACTGTCACTGTCCTATTCCATTACAACAGCTGGCACTTTATCTAAAATGGTAAAATATATTATTTGACTTTAAAAAATCCAGATGCTTCTATTTGGGTAGAAAAATGGCTGGTTTGGGACTTTTAAGTGAATTCTTCCCTTGGATAGATCTAAAGGTTTGGATTATTTAAAATGGTAAAGCAGATGTAAATGTATGGGGACCTGATCCTCTAGTGGCGTAACTGGCAAAAGTCCTTCTGTTTGCACAGAGCATGGTTTTTCTTTCATGGTGAAAGAAAATGACTTTGGGCACAACGTTTGGCTGCAAGCAGGTACAACCACACATTTGGCTTGTAGAATGGTGTGGAACTAGGTAGACTGTCAAGCTTTTAAAGCTGTTACATGTCAGGTTGAAGAAAAGTATGCTTTTCTCCATGGGTTATCCCTTACAATACAAATAAATACATTTTCTTTTTTCATATAGGTAAATTAGATATTATTGATTTATAAATCCCAGGGACTGCTCTTGCTCAGCCACCTTACATGTCATAGAATCATAGAATCATAGAATAGTTAAGGCTGGAAAGGACCTTAAGATCCTTCCATCTAGATGAAAGTACTTGATAAGCAGGTCCTGTGTATAGCAAAAAGAGTTAGCAGTGACAGCATAGGCACTTAACAGAGTGATGAAACTGAGTTTTGAAATCTCAGGATTTCTCATGTGATGAAAATTCCATCCTCAGGGAGCTCTGACGTTTGTAGACATGAGCCAGTGAGCTTCAGACCTTTCTATTTTACTTTGTCTTTGGGTTTTAATGTCAATAGTATTAAAACCAAGAAGCAGTGTCATACCATTCAACCATCAAGCTCAGTTTTCATTTACTTGCACCCTCACATATCACACAGACAGCAAATGAAAGAAAAGCCACAATAAGACAACTGCTTGCATTTTAAGACTCTGATTGTATAAGCATCATTTTCACCCTTTCTGTATACTTTTGAATCTCTGACAAAATGCTAGAAGGTTGTTCTGTGCTCCTGACAGTCAAACTGGATTTGTTACATGAAGAGCTGTTCTTGAAGTATCGTACCCTTGGCTCTCAATCGCAATCTTAAATTACCAAAGAGAAAGAAATATCTTTTCTGTGGAACTCATCTTAACTTGACCCCAGGCATATAATGTTAGCCTGGCTGGAAACTAGGTGCTGGCCAAGGAAAGAGAAAGGACTTCATCTATTTTAGTACTGTATATTACCCGAAGGTCATGAGATTACTGTGAGAAGGGGCAGAATGTATGACTCTGGTAACAAAAAGTGGTATCAGGAGCTGAAAGAGAATATTTATGGGAAAAAAACATGTGATAGCAACAAACAGAGCTACCTGAAAGAAAAGTAGAAAGGACAGATAGGAAGAATACAGAAACAACACATAACTGTCCATTTGGAAGGAGACAGGCCATGATAGAGAAGGTTTGGGTGTCATCTTGACCTCCAGAGAAAAGCCAGTGGAAAAAGAGGGAAGAGGGAAATAGTGTGGGGGCACAGAAAAGTGGAAATCTCATATGCTCCTCTTTGAGCCACTTACCAGAAAGCTGGAAAAGTTCTGGCCAACTGCCCCTGGTACAGACCAGGAGAGCCCCATAGATGTTACTAGGAGTTGGAGCAGTTGGACTCCACAGGAGTTGCTCATTGTCCATCTGTCACAAAATAGACTTCACTGAGTTTTCAAACCAGGCTGGAGAATCCTGCTGCAGTAGTGCTGGGGACAGCAGGAAGGATGGGAGAGATTGTCCTCACTGCTGTGCCTACCACTGCATCTGCAGGGTCTGGAGTGGTTTCCACGAGTGTGAGAGCCCTTTTGGAGGCTGCAAAACACGCATCAAATTTAGCGTTCACCAAAGTCAACGTGAATGTTTGATATCAGCGATGTTTTCATCAACCCTTACTGCACTTTTTAGACAGCCTCATTCGGTATTTGTAGACATTCCCTTCATACTCTTCACAGCATTATTCAAGTATATTTGTTTCCTTTGTTTCTGTCACCAGTTTTCTTCTACCATCCTTTAATAATGCAGTTTTCTCTCAACATAAAACACATGCTGCATACTTAAATATGAAATATTGATCAAATACATACACCTGGGAAACTGAAATGTGAGAAGCATCAAGCATTCCTAGGCATTTCTTGCCACAATGCAGAACTCTCCATTTCAAGATAAAAGGCCAAAATCTCTGCAAATACACCCCTACAGACCCCATCTAATTCTCTTGAAGCTGAAGGAACTATTTCTGGTTCCTGCCATGGAGAGGCCAATTTTTCCCTAGAAAAGGCTGTTTGATGTCTGTCTGTTGATTTCTGCGGGAGTGGAGAGGACGTGCAGGAGAATTTGCCAGTCTAGGATGCCTGATTAATTTAAGCACGTATCACTCACTGAAATACAAGGATTCAGATAATTGAGATGGTAGTGGTGAAACGGTTGATTAGGCTCAGAGCTGTCAGCTGCATGGATTAGGATCAGCATCAGCCATAACTCTGAATTTCCTGGCTTTGCTACATGTGACAATATTGTTGTTGTTTCAAGATAATTTCTTGGGGGCTTTAAGAAAAAGATATGAAGCATTATAAAAGTACTCTTCTTCAGAAAGGCTGTTTTGCTGTCCCAAGCATACACATACAACCAGTTTTCAAACAGCTTGTTATTCACCCATTAGGCTGGTAGAGCTCCTCAGAAGTGGTTTCCATCTAAGTGATAAACACCTATTCATAAATTTCTTTGCAATGCTGTATAATTTACCTGACAGGCCAAAATGGCCCTTGCAGGTATGTTACAATCCAGACAACCATGGAGATAAGTTTTAAGAGAGCAGCTACATATCAGAAAATCTTCTGAACATTGGTAAATGTGCAAGTACAGCACATATGTTTCTCAGTGTAGTAACTCAGCTGTTTCATTTCTCTCTTCTGCTCAATATTCAGCCCCTTCAGAGTTCCAACACCGGCTCCAGTTTGGCAGTTTCATACACATAAAAGTCTTGTTCACCAAGTTTTGTGAGCCACCAGACAAAACCAAGATCTTCTTTTCTGACCTTTTTGCATCACATATCAAAATCAGAAAACCAAAAATGTTTATGAGGAACATAATCAGCCCCTTTTCATTTAAATTGGTGGCATGATTGCTGCTAATTATCTGTCCATGATATTGTCATTAGACCAAAATGAGATAAAGAACATAGGTGAACGAATCATCTATGAGGACAATGAGATGACAAACACACAGTTATATTACACATGGATCTGACGCAGCAAGTCCAGAGGAGGTCATGAAGATGCTGTGAGGGCTGGAGCAGCTCTAATCTGAAGCCAGTCTGAGAGAGCTGAGCTGGTTCAGCCTGGAGAAGAGAAGGCTCCTTAAGGGGAGAACTTAGAGCAGCTGTAGTAAATGCAGATTTGCCTAGAAATAAGACGGCAAATGGTATCACATTTGCTATCGTCATCAGACCCTGTGCAACAACTGTGAGACATTCCCATACCCTGCTCACCGCATGTTTCATGAAAGTACCAGTGAACATGAAATCTCAACCCTTCGCATGTCCATGCAAAGTCACACACATGCAGATAGACCTCTTCTCCCCTTTCAGGATTACATTCTTCTAAAAGAAGGCTGAGAATGAGGGGTGCGTATTGCCCTCAGTGCATCTGCCTATGGGAATGAGAGACCTCTTTTGTTGACTTCTTCCTTCAGCCTACTGAGAATTTTATTTCATGATAGAAAAACCCACACCAAACCAACATGAAAAATACGGGGCCCAATTCCTGCCACATCAAATTCCACTGCAAATGCAGGAATAAAAGAATTGGGTAAGAGTAGCATTAAGTACTGGATTCCATTCTACTGTAAGTGGGATTTATCTTTGTTCATACGTGCAATGCACTGAAAAATTCATGTACCAAAGACTACCTTCAAAAGAACAGTGTAAAAGTGAAGGAAAATTCAAACTAACAGAACAACTGCTAGGGGAGAAGTGGTTGAACACTTTTGCCATCGTTAATAGGTTGTCAGCTGGCACAAATAACGATTCCCCTTACCTGGGGGTCACTTTCCTGCCTACCATTCCTTCCCCTGTTTCCCCAGCCACTCTGAGCAGGTCACTGGGGAAGGGGAAATCAGAGTGTTCCTCATCACAGGGAGAAATCAGAGAGGGAACAAAGTTTCACTTAGCTTTAGATTAGTCTAAATTAAATAGAGTGGCCTGGGGAGGGGTCTCAGCCTGTGGGGCAACCTGATAGTGAAGCTAGAATCACAGTCTATCTATGTTCTAAATTGATGGCAATGAAAATAATACTCCCCAGACACAAAAGTACACTTGTTTTCAGATTAATGCATCCTGAATGTGAGCTTTTCATCTCCTTTCTGAATGAGTTAACGTGTGCTTGTTCGCCTTGGCCAGAAACTGAACTGCAGATTCATTATTTGGAGACTTATTTATGCTGAAGTCCATGAGGCCAGTGGCTTGGGAAGATGAAAACAGCTTTCCACAGGCTCTCATTTTGGGAAAAGCTAGTTGCCCAGGGCTGCCAAATGCATTCCAAATGAACTCTTCCATTTGTACGTTATATTTGGGCTGAAATTGAGACACTGAATACCTAAATGCTCTCAGGCCTGATCCAAGGATCCCCAACAGCTCTTTGTGAGGGTAAATGATGCATTTGAAAAACAATTCATACCACTCACCAAGGAGGCCGAGAATGCTGTCATCTCGCACTAGCACTGCATGTTCCCTCTTAAAGAAGAGCATCGCTGTCTGCCATAACTGCCAGATCCCGTGCTCATATCAATTAATTCCTGGTGCGCACTGCCAATTCACACGTGTAATGGATGGTAATTTCACAAATGTTCCAGCTTCATTTTCTGTTTCCTAAATTGTTATTAGTACAGAATTAAATTCTCTTTGATTAATACAGCAACACAGTTTTTTGGCGCTTTCAGATACTGCTTTTTCACTAGTACAACTCTACTTTTCTCACTTGTCTGTGGATAGAAGATGTACGATAGAAGACGGTTGTAAAATATATCTGTTGAGATAAGCTTGTGACCACTATTTTTCCGTAACTGGAAAAAAATGACTCTAATTTAAACACAGATGTTTCATTACACTTCACTTCAGTTCAACTTTCAATGAACAAGAATAGTGAAAAGAACCCCAAAATTTAACAGTTGGATCGAAAAGGCAAACCAGGATCATCAGTTCATTCCAAAAGATTGATTTTGATACTGTCAAAACATTTTCAGACATTCTGGCAGCACCTGACTTCTCAAAGTATTTCAGTGCTGACAAAGATGCGTTCTGATAGAGCCTGTCTTGTACACAGTCTCCTCAAAGTTCCTCCAGTCTGATGTCATTTTATATTTCTCTTTAATAATAGACTAGTCAAATTAATGGGACTTCATTGTAATATGTTTTTTGCTGCTATTTTAACTGCACAAACAGCTGCCCTGAGTCTTAGCTAACAGAAACTCCCCAAGCACAGCTGGTATCAACACTGTTAAATCAGATGTACCATCCTTTGCCTAGTTTATTCGCATACCTTGAACAAATCTCCATCTTTTTCCAAGCATTAGTTCCTTATCTTCCTGCTATCTGTGCCTATGACTGTAACTTCATCCTGGAGAACACTAATTCCACATACCGAGAGCAAAAGGAAAGCCCCATGACTGCTTGTTCTAGTGTCCTTGACGAGTGGCAGTTCATTCACTGAATGCAGCCTGAAATCTTCCTTATACTTTCATATTGGCACTGCAGATGCCATTACTGGACATGCAATATTGCTGTGCACTCATACACGTCTGCTTGCTATTTCCACAACTCGCTCTGTTTTGGAAAGACCCGAAGATCAAAGCCTAATGTTACAAACCCCTGACTCTGTAAACTCACAAAGTCACCTTGACGCTTGGAAGAAAGCTGTTAAATGATCCATTTTTTCCTATGATGCATACAGAGATAATATGCATGGGATAAATTGAAGAACCGGGAAAAAACCTCTTTCTCAGCCCTGGAATTCCCCCTCGTACAGTGGCATTGCTGTTCAGTCCAGGAAAAACAGTATCTGGGTTTGCATCAGTGAAAGCCCCGGCCAGAAATGAGAACATCATGCTACAGGGCAGCAATATAAAGACACAATTCAAATTCCTTTACTGGTAAATCAGAGAATATCATATGTTACGATCACCAGCTCTTCACAAATATATGAGCTGAGAATATTTTAAGAGGTTTCTGTAAACTATTAATCTATTGTGGTCTATTTAGTGATTGCCCTGTATTATAGGGCACATTCCACAGTTGTCTTGACTACAGACAAATCATGAGAAATAGACAGGCATATTTTTATGCATTCATAAACAGATCTAAATTCAGCTTAATAAGAACAGTTTATTCAAGTGCTAAAATACTTAGAATGAAATACTTATGAAAATCATGTAAACCACGAGACTTCAAGGTTGCCGTGGCACGACTCTGACTGACAGTTCACTTTTGACTTTACAAAGTCAGGCACATACAGGTAAGCTCACTCTGTTTCTCATCCATGTCACTAAAACCCTCTGATCAAAGTATATAATCACAACTAAGGCTCTTGTGTGAAAGGCAAAATATGTTAAACAAAAGAAGCTAAAACTGGTGAAAAACTCCCCCAAACAATAGTATCATTTCCAATGGTATTTAGCTCTGATTTGGAGAAGATGCATACAGTACCTCCTTTTCTTCATGGGACTTTTGTCTGCATTCCAGCATGCGCATGCAGGAACCACAGTGAACAGAATGATCTTACCCAGTTAATTCTTTTAGACTTCATTTTAGCAAAGCTTAAAATTAAAGCTACTCTCCCAAATAAAAATGTTAAGACATTTGAACTCTCTGAAGCCTTTGAACACTGGCTACATTTAAAAATCCATGTTGGCTAAACATGAATTATCATTTTTCTTATGAATTACTTTAAAACCCCACAACATTACGATATAGAACTATAGAACTCCACAGCCACCCACTAAAGTGAGACTATAAATTCCCCAATCTAATAGTTATTTGACTGAGCTAATATTGAAACAATAGCATTTAAACAAAAAATGTTCAAATTTCTCTTAAAAGTAGTACTCTGATCGTAAGATTTAGATTATCATGTTCATTAGAGGAATCCTGTGCTAGGAGTGAAACTCTAACATTGTAGCAAACCAAATTGACACGCAGAAATGTATTTGCCTTAAAAAGAAGATTGACACTAATGTGGGATATATTGGCACATGGAGATATTCATTGTCAGGGCTACTGTAGTTTTTCCCCAGAGCAAGTTATCATGTAACATTTCATGTATCATTTCTCCATTGTTTTCTATTAATTTCTATTATTGTTTTCTATTAAAAAGACAATCATTCCTTAAACTGAATAAATTAGCAGTAGTTTCAAATCACGACAGGAGCAGGCTGGAAGGACACGGCCATATGTCTTCATTTTCCTTCTAAATACAAATGAAAACACGAGTGTTTCTTTTCAAGCCCACAGACCAGAGCATCTAATTGATCCTACAGAGACAGGGGCTGAATAAAGGGCCATTATGTTTTGATGAGATATGCAATTGCCTTGACCTTGCCAGGAGTTCAGGTGTGGGTATATCTGTACCCCGAGCGCTTGCAGGAATGTCGGTTTCTGCACACTCCTGCTCATGCATCTGCCTCGTGTAGCCCTTGTAGGGACCGGCTCTATTTCACTAGAATAACTTCGCTATTCATGAACAATAAGGTTCAAATTGTACTTTTCTTTAACACAACATTAACTCTCAAAGAGCTGGAAATTCAGTATTCTGTTCCCTAAGCTTAGATTCCAAATCAGTCACTGAGAACATTATATGAGCAGTAATCCCATTAAATATATCATCTTGCAAATATCTAAATCCAGTTAATTAACTTGTATTGCAAAAGAGCTCCAAGATATAGTTTTCAGTGAGCAAACTTACATTTTAGGTTTCTAATTATATTGGAAATAAGTTTCATATCTCCTTTTTATTTAAAAATTAGAGTAAAATCACCTTTAAATCTACAAGAATCAGCAAAATAGGTGTTACAGACATACCGAAACTAAAACAATATGAGTGCTCTTTATTAAACTCTTATCTTGTGGAAAGATTATATACAACAGAGGACCCATAAATGTTGAAAAAGGGGAACATTGTCTAAAGAAAGTTGTAAACCATTTTCCCTTTGCTAACTAAACAGGAGAAAATAACCAGGCAGGTAATAACTGAGGTGATTTTGCAGTTCATGAAGAATGCAGTATTACAATTCCTGTACTTGGAAATTAGTTTACTAAAGGGTAGCACTGGTGAGAGTAAAAGAAAAATAGGAGAAAAAAAAGTTCTTTTCAGCCAAAAGTGGTTTAAAAAATGGGTAAAAAGAGATTTTTCAAGAGATAAGAACTAAGTCATTTTATTATGCCTGTAGTTAAGGGTGAGGAACTCTCTCAGCTAGAACGTACTTAAACTGCGAGTTTATGTCTTCATGTGATTTCACTTTACAAACAAGTATTAAGATAAAGCCAACAAAAGGACACCTCAGGCTATCTCTGGGTGCTGCTCATCAGGCTCTTTTCTTGAAGTACTCACCTACAATCTCCCTTCCAAGAGTGCCAATGCCTCCCTAAGTCACCAGGACAGCTGGTTTATCCCTGAGCAGGATCAACATCCATCAGCAGAGAGTGGACGGGAGGGAAGCAGAGAAGCCAAGCAGACCTTGTGTTACAGAGCAGGATTCCACACAGGGATCAGCTAGGGAGAAATGAACGCTGTACTTTCAGGGCTGCCCACCACCATTTGCTTTGCTTTCGAAAGGAACAGTAGTTGGTAAGTGAAAATATTCTGAATATTTAAAATAATTTGACACCACTCCAAGTTTAAAAAGAAAAAATGATTCTAAAAGGTCTTCTTATTGTCTGACACTCTGCAAAAAATGTGATGTGGCCTTATGGTCCTTTGCAAAGGCAGATGTTGAACTATAAAGCTCAGCTGAAAACGTTTATCTCCTCAAGGTTTTGGTGCAGTGGAGGACAGAGGTTAAGTCAGACCCAGTTAAAGGCTGAGTTAGACCAGGTTAACTAATTCAGAAAGCACTCCATATGCTAACCAGTCGCTCCTCTCTCCACCCCTACCCCAAAGGCTGCACAAAGTAGAATTATATTGGATACTGTATTTCATAGTAAAAACAGAGCTAATATTTTATTGCACACAGGTATTTTTGGTTGCTGCATGTTCCCCTCCAGCTGAGAGACCTGCTGGTAATCACTATTCCTTTGGGTTTGCAGGCTCAGCTGCTCATGCAAGTCTAAAGGAGGTGAGCTAGCTGGAATCCTGCAAGCCTTAGGTCTATGTCAGTGCAGTTGCTTTCTCTAGAAACAGCATAGGGATCATTCACATGAACAGCCCAGCTTATGGGGCTGAAAAGGATGTGTAGCTACACCCTCATGGGAAATCCATCAGTGCTTTAACAAGTGAGACACAAGTTCTGCCGCCCAAGATAATCTTCTCAGCAACAGTGACAGATGTAGCTGCTTCCTTTGCTAACTGGAAGTATTCCTCATCCTCACATTAAAGTCTGGAGTAAGTTTCCCAGTCTTTTTACTTTCAGTGTCCAGTGAAATCCTCTTTTCTGCACTGCCAGGCAATGTCACAATGTCACTTAAATAAGTAAAACTCTGACCATACCTGAAGTCACTCATGACTTTAGACAGAATCCCCACCAGTTTCAGCCATAATGGACTGAAGCCTTTTTGCTTTCAACTTGTGGATAGCAGCAAAGATTAAAACACTGGAGCAGAAGGGATAAACCCTGCTGTCTTTTTAAAAGACTGACCGCAACAGACAATATATTTGCCTATTAAAGTAGAAAAGAGGATATTTTAGAAACAAATCAGCCCCAGTATGTGGTTTGGTGGTTTATTAATTGAATTCTGCCCATATTAACAAGTGTTACTACTTTTTTTTCTTCAAATTATGCCAATTATGATTTCTCTTATGAAAAACAACGATTCATGCTTTAGAATGAGTTGTGTGAACATGAAACAAAAGCGGTATGGAGGAAAACTGAAAAGAATTTTGAATTATTTCCCTCCAGTTTATCAGTACTCCAGGTCAAAGTCCACTCACCAATTATCCAAATGGTACTCGGTCTCAAAAGGGCTAATAACTACTTAGTCATCAAAGAGAAGCTGCTGGGATTCACAAAACCTCCATAGCCACATCCTCACTTTAAAATGCCATCACATCCTCACTTAAAAATGCCATCAGCTGTATTGTGGTACTGCACTATCACTGGCTGAGCATCACAAAATAGTCATTCCCTCAAAATACAGGGATACATGAATACCATTATTTTTATAACCACTCTGTGGAAATGTATCTCCTTCTTCTGACTGTCCTTTCTCCTTTTGCCTCTATGTATTTTGCTGTTGTGGTATCTGTTACTCTGATCTACCCACCTTGCACAATTTCTACCACTGAAAGATTGTCATTTCATCCCAACATTCATGCCATCTGCCTCAGGCATAATTCTGTGCTTCAAGTCTCCTTTCTCTAGGCATCCTCTCCCTTTTCTCCGATAGACTTCTGATTTTGGATCTCCAAATACACACTTAAGTTATTTGCCTGAAGCAGTCCCTGCTTGGGGACACCCTCATGGAGTTAGGTGGTCCTGATGGAAGAGCTGCAGCCTACTTAATGCTCTAGTAACTCTGTACATATGGAACCCAGGAGGTTAAAGTCCCATGCTCTTGAAATGTTGAAGATGACACTGTTTTGTTCTATACTGCCAGAACAGGCTATGGTCCCAACATCTGCTCATGAAGGACAAAATAAGAGCTAGACTCCATCCAAGACAGTAAGAAAATACGCTGTTTGCAGTAAACAGAGTAAGGAAATGGTGCTCCTCTCCAGGTCAGCTTCATAAAAGGGTGCTGGGTCAACCTGGGCATATGTTCCACAGTCTAAGAGCATTTAATCACTAGGTAGGAGGTGTCTTATGACAGCATGTAATGGCACATAATGTTTTACACCTTGGGCTGCAGCTGCCAGCATGCCTGTGATTTGGATCCCTTTCAGATCCAGGAGTTAAATGTCCAGGCCCCCAAACTAAAAAGTGAGTTGTGGTTATGTTATAGCATCATCTGCAGCAAGGAAGTTATAACAAAAGTGGAAGTATTTTTCACTTCATAGGTTAAACAGCTGCTTTGTGAGTTGAAAGTGGCCTTGAACAACACTGTTGTCTGCAGCACAGTGCGTTATCAGCTTTTGGCTCCTTTTCAATGGTTTGGACAACAACTTAGTGCCAGAAACTTCACCTCACATTTTCCAGTCATGCAACAATTAATTAGATCAACAATAAAGCACATTCTCTTTCCCTTGAGAAACACACATCATCATTAGTGGGAGGTGTCCCTGCCCATGGCAGGGGGGTTGGAACTGGATGATCTTAAGGTCCTTTCCAACCCTAACTATT
>JANHGB010019720.1:0-14898 GCA_026283785.1 Coracopsis vasa
AGTAGGAACTACAATAACTTCAGAATACGTTTGATTTGAGACGAAAGAATCACAGCAACATAACTTTCTTTAACAAAAGAGAGTTTCTTGAAAAGTAATCTTACCAAATAAGTTATTACAGAATTCTAGTTGTGAAAATAAACAAGTGTTTAAGATATCATAAAACGAGACTTAACATCTGGAGTATGCATACTCAATTTACAGGCCAAATATAACCTGAGGCTCCCATTTTCCACATGTATCTGATTATGCTCACAAAATCAGTCAGAAATTCAAAGGCTGGCAGAAAGGCTTCTTTGAATTAAAAAGCGAAAATCATAGTCCTTGACCATTTGACTGAGGAGAGTGTATGGGTTGTTTCTAAGACTAGGTCTATTTCTCCCAAGGGACAGAAAAGTCAAAGCCTGTCTGGGAAAATGCAATGCTGTGACTGGCAATGATCCTCTTAAGGATTTTTTAACAAAGAAATGATTAAGTAGTAAGATACACTAATGGATGTTGTAAGACGTAAAAAATATCTTCTCCCAACGATTCATAGAGATAAATCTGGGGATAAGGAATGGTTAGAGATTGTGGGGGATGATACAAGGCAATTCAGCCTTGACAAAGGGGCTGTTTCTGGCCTTTACTGTCCCACACATAGATTATATTATGTCCTTTTCCCTGGTTAGAGGCTTTTTCCCCAGTACTGCAGTACAGGAAAAAAGTATGGTGTAAAGAGGTTTTGGATCCTAATGAACAAACACTACGAAAATGCCACGCAATTACTTTGAAAAAGGTTAAGAAATTCCTTTGGACACCAATGGAAGAAAGAATGCAATATACCAAAGGACATGTGAAATGGCAGCAGTCAGCAAGGAGGCTGCTATTGTCACTCTTCTATGTATGTAAAGGCTTTACCAACATCGTTCATAACAATATAAAGCCCAAAGCTTTACTGAGCAGTTGTCAATCTCTTTCTTCAGACCAATGTAATCATTTGCAGTCTTTTCTTGAAAGCTTGGGAGGAGAGTGAGAGAGGAGAGAGAAAAAAGAAAGCAATTGTAGAAATATATTATATACACCTTTATGGACCTATTAAACAATGATCACAATGTATCAAGTCTTTCTGTGTTGCTATACCTTTCCTACAAGATGGAGTGGTTGGAAATATCAAAGAAAGTAAGTTACAGAGAATCAAAATCTGTCGAGAGAAAATAACCCGTTAGTATTATAGTTCTTAAATACCAAAACCCACCATAAAATGTACAGCTATTAAGACATATTCAGCCAGCCCACTGATAATTTCAGACTGGTTTTCATTATTACAAATACAGGTTGCTGGATCACAGATATTTTTCTGCCAGACATTTGCTTGAAATTAACATTCAGTGATACCTAGTTTGAGTTAACATGCTGAAACTGAGAATAGAAAAGGTTTGTCATTGTCACAGTCATACACTGTTGAAGTTAAACAGGTGATACTCAGTCTTTGCTGAAGTTAGGGAAAGTACTGTTGACTTCAGGGGGTCCAGGTTTAATTTAATTAAGCTTTAGATCATCTTTAACCCTGTACTGGGTGCATCTAACCTTTTAATCCTTTGTGTTCTCTGAAGTCTTAGTTAAGAAATGGCAAGAGTGCCCTCATGCAATGACTCCTTGACTAAATTTTTCATAAAGCTTTCCTGAATCTTCTAGAAATTCATTTATAACATAAAATGGTATAAAGTGCATTTATAGAAAATGTTTTGTCTTGAAAATCCATAAAGCCAGACAGGAAGACATAAGGTGTTTCCATTTTCAATACCCTTGATAGTTATTCAAGTTTCTCCTGGAACATCACTCCTTCTATAAGAAGGAAAAGGTTGATGTTGTTGTTTTGGGTTCCCAGCCCCTGCTTCCCAGACTTCAGAAGCAGATCATCTAAAATTAGAGCCAGATGCCTTGCTAAGCCCTAAATAACACTGTTTATTTTATGCAGTCATTGTTTACCAGATTTAATCTCTGCATGAATCATAAGAATGCACCTCTGGTTCAGACGAAATGGCACCCAAAGCTAAAAGGACATCCTTATTATCTTTCTCACTATCCATTAAAGTCCTAGTGTGATAGAGAAGTGCATTTATTTGAGTGAATGTAAAAGTAGCATAGCTCAGAGTGCCCGTTCTTTTCCTACCTGTCCACCCTGTCTACTTACCATTGTTAAGGAGAATCAGATACCTCAGGCTTTAAAACTCAACAAAAATCTGGTGATATCTGTTGATAGTAAATTACATTAGATTAGATTAGTAGATTAGTATAGGAGAAAGGATCTGGGGTGAGGGAGTTGTATTTGGTGGCAAACTGAATACATTCCATACTGGATCACTAGACTCCCTATTGCAAAAAAGACAATGAAACCATTTCAAGTAAGGTAAAAATTGTCTGAGGGTAGCTGCTCTTGGGAAGCGCTCACTTAGAAGACTGAATCACACGCTATGATTTACAAAAAAGAGGTGACAAACTGGAGAGAATCTGCTGAAAAGAAACAAGAAGGCTGAGGATTCTGTAAACCCTGGATACTGAGGTAAGGATCAGAAGTGCTGAAAGATAGTTATACTGATTTTGACATTTGTTCATTATTTGTTTGCAACATATTACATATGATGAAAAATACAAGCAGTGTTAAGCATTGGCAGAGCTGAAGCGTTTCTGGAAGTTTGATGAACAGGTTAGATGAAAATATGCTAGGAGTGCCTCAGGTATATTTCATCCCGGTACGAAGCTGAGAACAGATGGAACTACACTTGTAACTAACTCCAGCCTCTCTTCTCCACGTGTCTGTGCCTTCATGTTTCTCTGTTTTTTTTTTTTCTGCCAAAGAGATGGCAGTTTGATGGTGAGCAGAGGTGCTATCATATAAGGAGTCAACAAACCAGACTGAAGAGGAAGGAAAAACGTTAAAGTCATTCTCAGTTATGCTCATCACTTTTTGAAACATGGATACTGTGCTATTTTTAGCAACGCTCCCGGAAACACAACATGCTGAATATTCATTATCCACAAGAAAAGCTACAAGAGATGGTGAGTAATACTGTTCAATTCTTTCTTTTGTTCACAAAATGGGCAAAGCTCAAAGCTGTGTATAAAGTACTTGAAGTTGTATGTACAGTATTTTTCAATTAGAAATGACCAGACAACTTTCAGCAGAAGATAAATATCTCTCAAACCCTTCCCCCAACTTTTTAATAATTTAAAGTACATTTTTATTCGAGAACTAACAGGTCCCATGGCTGGCTGATTTCCTGATGACTTGCCTACAAGCTCAGCTGCCAAATTGGGAAGACGTGGTCAAAGACTCCATTAGGGCATCAATATTTCTTAACTTTCAAAAGGAAGGTGAGCCCAAACTGGAGGTCAATCAGAAATCGAACTTACTTGTGAAATGGACTTAATTTCCTTTGTATTGCTGAAAACATTTGCCATAACTTTCAAGGGAAATTAAAAATTTGTGTGAGAAGTCACAGAAAATGTTGAAGTTTTCCATATGGAGTTTAATTTGATTGTCTTCATATATGGGCTTGTACAACATACACTACAGAGCAGGGACACAAGGGAAATAATGAAATAGTTGCTTAAGGGATCAGCGCTCACGCGATGTAAAGCATGAGAAAGTGGTCCTCCTGTGAGAGGGGAGGAAAAAAAAGAAAGTGAGCACACAATTAAATAATATTATACATGCACAAGAACCAAGCTGATTTTCTGAGTACATTTAGCATTCCCTAGGAAGGGAATCTTCCCAAGTGCTCTCCTAGTTAATGGTCTTTTGAAATAGATTTTGTGCATATAAAACTGATTTGAGTTCACAGCACCACATCTCATGACTCAGTATAGCAAACAGCCAGATGAAGATCACTGTCTCACTGACAACCTCATTCTTCTCGGTCCTATTTCAGAGCTCGCAGCTACCTGAAATAGATTGCTTTGCATTAAAAATAGTCTGCTGTGTAGCACTGCATACCTTTGAAAACCTGAATCATTTGCAGAATCATAAGTAAAAGGTAGAATGGACTACCAGATGACCCAGCTCGTCTTTTTCTGTAGTCATGGCATGATGGTGTCAGTTCAGGTTAGTGATGTGTGCCAAATAGCTATGGATATTTTACCTGTGAGGCCTAAAAGATCTAATTGCCAGTAAGATTTCTACTGTGCATGAAATCTCACTAATGAGTAGTATAAGTTCCATGGGAATTCAATAGGAGCAAGAGTTATCATTGTATTTTTAGGTGTAGGCAATCTATGAAAAACTATATGCAGTAAACCTTCTATAGCTGGATCAAAGCTACATATACGCTTCAAGTACTAAATGCATATTTTTCCCTCAGATCTACCAAAGCTACTTCATATTGCTTTGAGTGCTTCTTGCTGATGTGTTCAAAATATAAGCAATTGGGTGCATTTTGAGGAAAACTGAACCATCCTTCAGACTTCATTTCACCTCACTCCTCCACAGGTTATGTCTATACCAAGAAATTCAAGCATTCCCAGGAACATCTACTGTTAAACTGCTAAAATGATCCCTGACACCTTTTGGCATCTTCTACGTAACACTCTCCAAAGCTGTTCCTGACAACAGCTGAGGAGTTAGTGTGCACCACAGACCCTTCCAGTAGGCAGTTGGCATGCAGCTTCTCCTTCTTGGAGGGGCAAGTTAATTTAGTAATCCAGATTTAAGCCATTCTATAATTGGCTGAAGTACTTGGGAATGCTCATGGCATGTTTAATTTACTGCTATAGATACCATCCATAGGGAACAAAGCAAAAAAACCCAAACCAATAAAAATGTTAAAATGGTCAAAATGTCCCCCTGGCACCAAGAGAATGACCAGACCTAAACAAGAGGATGAGGGAAGTTATTCAGTCATGGTTCTTTACACACACACACATACACGCATATACACGTCACATGAACACTTAACTACTTAACCTGTGTATCTCCACTCTTCTTTCACTTCTGCAAAGATCTTTTTTTCTACCATTTCTTTAGGTGTTGTTTTCACCTAAAGTACAGAAGAATCTTCCAGATCTACTCAGCTGGAAGTAATCAAATTATGTACAGTAAGAAAGGCAGAAAATACAAATAAATTCTGTGCCAGAAATACCTCATATGTGGTAACTGGAGAAAAACAAAACCAAAACCCCCCAAAACATCAACAAAACAAAACAAAACAAAACCAAACCAAAATCACCCCATCCCCCAAACAAAAACAAAACAAAAAGAATACCACCACCAGAAGAAAATTAAAGGCAGGTTATGGACACCCCACAAATAAAGTGAATCAAAAATTGTCATCTATATTTCTTCCTAGCTGTGTTACAGATTTTCTTGTACCTCAGGAAAGTCATTCAGCATCGGATTTGTATTTTCCATATAAGCACATTGAATCTGATGTCACTTAGAAGCAGCTTTGGAGCTTGAAACCTTCATATTTTTAAATTGCTTTGTATTCTTTAGGTGGAAACAGCCATAAGGACACAAAATATTATTTCTAAGTCTGGAGTGGCTTTTGAGTTCTGCTCAACCATGTCTTGATATGCAAAAAGGCAAAATTAACAACAGGCAAATTTACTTGGCACTTCATCTGATAAAATAGTAATGACTATTTTATTAGGAAAAGGAATGAGTCTAAAGGAAGAGGAAAAATTTATAACAGCCTATATTTTTGCTCTAAATTTGCATACCTGTATTGCTGGCATGATATCAAATAAGAATAGTATCCTAAGTAAAGGTAAGTAGAAAGATAATTAACTCAAGACAGAAACAGAGAAAGTATGTCACATAAAGAGATTTCTTAACATGTATAATCCTAGAGAAAGGCAGTGCTCAGGGAAAGACACACTTCCTTTTGCCTTCCAGAAGGCTGTTGTTTTTTGAGGTGTTATTCATCCCTCTTGCTAACAGCTGTATACACTATATTTGATTTTTTTTGTCTCTAAGAATTTCATACAGCAAGAAAAACATTTGTCCCCTGCCAAAATTTCAGATGAATAGACTGTGAGGTATAAAGCGTATTTGCATCATTATTCTTTGGAATATAAAACCTTATAGATCATCTCTAATGATTAGACCTCTTAACCTTCAATTCTTTTGCATAGATTTGGGTTATTTTGTTGACTGGCTTGTGGACAAAAGACACATGTAGTTATAAACAATAAAATTAATAAAATGAGTTATCCCAGACAAGGAAGTAAAGTGTTATGAGATAATTTGGCACAGAAATACAGATGAGTCAAAAACCTACAAATCTAGGTAACACTCAATTTTACTGGCATAGACAGGAACTGGAATATTTGACAAAAAACCTCCTAACTTAACTGTCTATGTGATCTAACATAAACTGGCATAACAACCCCACCAAATAGCTTGTTATGACAGCAACACACCTATGGACTGACTTCCTACACAGGCCACACAGACAGTACTGTTCCAGCAGAGTTAGGCCCATGCAATATACATTTGCAAATCATAAAGCTGAATCCCTCATTGTATTATATTATATTATATTATATTATATTATATTATAACCTCATACTGCAATGTTTACAAACAAGATACTATTCATTGAAATCTGTTGGATTCTTGAGGAAAAGTTAAGGAACTTTGAAGGTTTTTTGTCTAATTCAGCACCAGAAAGAAGGGAAGGAGGTCAATGATGAAGACCCCAGGAATCATAATGGAGTAAGTGATCTAGATGAGAAGTCCAACCTATTAAAGTATTCTTCCTGTTGCCTCTTTTTCCAACCTGACAAAGTTGTACCCCATTGTCTAGTATATATCTGCCTTAAAAAAAACCCAACCAAACAAAAAAAACTCACACCAGTATTTGTTATTGTCAATATGTGAAAACCCAAAGCTTAAAGATGCCCAATTGAGTGTGTTCATGGGAAAGATGCTGTGGTGGGGGCAGAGGCTCTAGGAAGGTGGACCTGAGGGAGTCTGACCTTGTGAGGAGAGGATCTCTGAGTAGGAAGAAAAATCTGGAATGAACTTTGGGGTACGGCTGGTGCAAGGGCAGGAAGGATTCGACTGTGTGGAGGAATGGGCTTGTGGAAGTGTTGAAAAGAACACTCCTCAGACTGGAGCTGGGAACTGGGGCAGATCAGATCTCAGTTTGAGTGGTGGGTCACACACCTCATACAGAATATAGCCAAGGTCCCATCTTAACACCACTCACCCAGCATCTGCATGCATGCATTAACCCCACCCAAACTGCTCTTTCATATTCTTTATATTTTGAAATTTATCTAGCCCACAGGTCATTAATGGATTTTGTTATGGTGAAGGCACAATAGGACTCTCCCATTTAGTGACATAATGGTATTGCTACTTTTGTACTTGCTTGGTAAAAGACTAGCCTAAGAAAGTCATAAAGGGTGTCTTTTTAATGTTTTGAATAAAAACATACCTCAATCCTGAAAAAAGGACCATAAAAATCTAAAAGTAGACAAAAATCTGCAGCACTGGAGCGAAGCTTTGCTTTTCTTATTTTATACCTTTTTTTTTTTTTTTTTTAAATCTTGCAGAAATAGAGACTGACTGAAAAACTTGCATCTGGGGCTGATTTCTCACCTTTTTTTTTTTTTTTTTTTCTAGTTTGCACCCAGCTGTTGAATTATACATATTCTAAATAACAGAATTACATTGAAGCTGCCTGGCTAGGGTGGTGTAGAGTGGGGGCAGGGGAGAAAAGGTTTAAATTAACAACTGAGGATGAGGGCAATTAATTAAAAAAATTACCTAACTAATATACATAAAATAACTGGAAGGGAGACAAGAAAGTCATGGAAGTCACAAAAATGGAAAATAAAAGAAGATCATGTCATTCACAGCTCCTTTAGGAAACCTGAATATTAATTGAGTCACAATAGAACTAAACTAAGTTTTAAAATACTTGTTTCTTGACTGTCTACTGTCAGAAACCTAGAGACACAAACCCATCATCTTGTAGAGATCTCCAGAGATGAAAAGACTATAGAAGTGCATAGTGACCTAGAGTAATATGACGATGCTTCAAAAGCACAAGTTGGAATATTCCCTATTTCATCTTGATTTGTGAATAATTCAGCATTTTAAAACACAGGGGTTTTAAAACTTAGATGTAGACTTAGATGCATAATTATTGAATTTCCTTTGATCCAGATTGTTTGTTTAATCAGTTACCTAACATTAGGAAGTCTGCTTTGTAATAATTGTAATTTGACATATAATAGAAAAGGGGAAATAAGAAAAAAAGACTTGAAAAATACTAAAGCATGCAAAGCCATTTTTACAAATCTTTTCAGCATTTCTGAGTGTAAAGGCTTTGTTCCCTACATCAGACAAGGGATAACTAGGGGTTAGGTCTTGATGATTCAGTTCAGTGTGGCATTCTAATTTTGATTACATCTTTGATTACAGCTGCCTAACTTTAATTACGAGTTTATCTAGAACTATAGAAGCTACAGGAACTATAGAAAATGTACAGGTATCCTATTTTGATGAAGTTCCAATATCTATTTTTGTACAGTATAGCTTAAGTTTAGCTTGTTGAAACTGTTAATTGTACTAAACATGTACTCTTATTTCTATACAGAAAATATCTTAAGATACTATTTAAGCCAATGAAATTTGTTAAATGAACCTTCTTTTGTGTTATTATCCTGTAGTGTTCCTGTCAGCCGTATAATAGATGACTTCTATCCCAGATAAACTATTTATAGAAAAAATGGCTTTAAATAGGCTTAATAACAAACTAAGATTTATTAATTCTCCCAAACAGATCAGTTTCATAACTTAGATGAACACAGCTCACTGTCTTTAGGTGTGAGGCTGTGTTATGACTTGAAGACATTTCCTGCTACTGAGCACAAACCAAAGCTGTCTTTGAAATCTTTGCAGTGCTCAACAGGAGTGCAGCAATAGCAGCTCCATGCAACAGAGGGGTAGGATTCACAGCTGCACTTTCTAAGCTGTCTGCTGGCCCTTGGAAAGATTTATAATCCTATATCCTCTTGTATCTCAGCCAGCTAACTCACAGAGTAGCCCAGGAGGTCTACTTATTTGTCTGCATACATAAAGGCCATAATTAGGCCTGGAGAGAAGCAGCATCAAAATAAGCCAAAGGAAACTATACTTATAGCATATTAAGTATACATTTAATGAAGATTAAACCCCATTTTAGTCCATAATATTTTGTCCCATCAGTTTTAAAAAGTTCTGTACCTGAAAATACTGAAAAAGATGCAATTACAGACTGTTGAGTCCAGAAAGCTTTTCTATCTTTGTTCAGCCAGAGCTGTAATTTGTTTAGGGGAGCATTAATTACCCAAGAATGTGTGAAACAATGTTCTTCTCAATGGGCTGACTGAAGAACATGAAACTATCTTCTCCAATCTTTGCATGGGACAGAGGGTAATGATGGGATATGTGTGCAGTGAAACACTCTTCCATATCCTTCAAAATGGAAACCAGCAGTGGTATCTCCTCTTTATAACAGCTTACCTGAATTTTCCTCCTGTTGGCTTTTTGAACCCAGCTAAGCTGCTGACATCCACAGCATCCTGCAGACACGTAGTGGCAGTTGTGTGGAAAACACACTTCCTTGCCTTCATTTTCAATTTGATATTTGAGCATTTTATTTGCTATTCTCTGGTTACTGTGTTCTGAGAAACAGTGAATAATATTCTCTACCCATCTCCTACCTGACATACACTATATCATATCTAGAATATCTGCTTTCTGTCATATTTTCTCAGACAAAGGGTGCTAATCTAATTAGTGTCTCCTTACACAGAAGCTTCCCATTGCCCTTGCTGCCATTCTTTATTACTATTCATTTCCTCTGAAACCTGAAAGGGAGCAACTATAAAATTGCACATATTGTTCAAGATGCAGGTGCACTGTGAATTTGAATAGTGGCATAACCACGTTTCCTGCTTACTTACCTACTACTTTCCTGGAACTTCCTACCACCTGATTTTCCTTTTTTGACCACAATTGAGTACTATGGTTATGTTTCCAGAGCACTAATTGAAATCACTCCCAGATTCCTTCCTGTAATACCAAGAGCTAATTTAGAGATTTTTGGCGTGTATGTAAATTTAGGATTATTTTCCCCGGAAAGCTCAACTGCCTTTTATCAACACTGAATTTCCTCTGTTATTTTATTTCCCAGTCACTTACTAGTGTAAGATTCCTCTCTCACAGATGGATTCCCATTTGACTATGCTGAATAATTTTCCCTCATCAGCAAGTTTTGTCACCTCACTTTTCATCTTTC
Source organism: Coracopsis vasa (assembly GCA_026283785.1). Lineage (NCBI taxonomy): Eukaryota > Metazoa > Chordata > Aves > Psittaciformes > Psittacidae > Coracopsis > Coracopsis vasa. Next base: position 10,278 of record JANHGB010019720.1, read on the forward strand.
CAGGACACCAACAGACATGCAGAGCAGCACGGAACTCCTCAGCATTTCTGCAGGGTGTCAATACCTTCTCTCCACTGCAAAGCTGTTCTAAAGTAGGAAAGGACTTTCTCTTTTAACCCTCAAGTTTTGGTTTCTAAAAGAGCATTCAATGAGAAACATTTGTTGAATGTTTTTTGAAGGTGTAAATATATATATAATTAATTTTTATGTGTATATCTCAATTAAATCTTAATCACATGCTCCATCAAACTAATAGATTCACACCACAAAACTTCTTTTGCAATAGATATATTAGTGGTTCCTTTCCCCACCCCTCCACCATCTGAATTTTTGTTTTTTTTTTTTAAAGTAGTGTCACTTCTGCCCCTTATTATTTCTTTCTATTGAGACCATCTAAAGCACACCATCTAAAGTGTATTATACAGCACACTCAAATAACTCAGGAGCTTCACCTCTGAACTCTACTGGTACTCCACACAAACACCACATGATCATGGTGATCCTGTTTTAGTTACACTTCCATAAAGTCCTTAGGGTTTATGTATTTCTTTCTTTTCAACGAAAATTCACTGACACCTGGTTTTGGAAATTCCTTTTTAACAAAATCAACATTTTTTCTTTATTTTCCAATTTAAAGACATTTGGAAAACTGGGGACCATTGATTTTTTGCATTCCTAAAGAAGTTTGTCATCTTCTACTTAGAGAGTCTCAAACTAGAAGCAGATGCTGCCACAACAAGGTGTGGGATGTCCATGCAGCCCCATTCACCATATGTCAGGTGATGTGGGACTCAGCAACATCAGCAACCCTACCTTTCCTTCAATGGGATTATCCCAGGAAAGTTACCAGTAGAACACATGGGCTCAGCCCAGCAGTCAGCAGACAGACATCTAAACCAAAACTGCAGAGAACATGGATATGAGACAAAATAGTAAAACCTCCAGAGAAAGGAATTTTAAAGATTCTCCAAGGGGGAAAAAAAATTAAATAAATAAAAGTGTGTGGGGTGGGGGGAGAAGTATTGTGCGGGGCGACCAAATACTAACCTTTTTCTTAGAAAAAACTAGACATGTGACTGAAACAGATTAAAAAAGTCTTTCCCTCTGAAGTGAAGCCTGTGACAAGGAAGCGATGACAAATAGGCTGCTAGAGGCCAGAGGTTGCCAAATAATGGAACTGCAAAATAACTGAAGTTGCAAGGGGTCTCTGACAGCCATCTGATCCAGACCGTGCTCAAAGCTGAGCCACCCTCAAGGTTAAATCAGGTTGCTTGTGACTGTACCTCGGAGTGTTCGAATTTCTCCAAAATGGCACTTCCACATCCTCTGTGTTCCTGTTCCAGAACTGGGCCATCTGACTGATGTTTTTTAGTCCCCCACAATACCAAACAGCATTTTTCCTTCTTGCCTAAACTTCCAGTGAGACAGTTTCCAAGCTGAGGACATGCCTGCACAAAGGGGCACAGAGCAGATGGGAAGGAGTGACCACAAGTTCACCTCTCTGTGCTGCCTCCCTGGCTATGGAGGCTATGGAGGCACCCATCACCACACCAGCAGGGTGGTGGGTGATAACTTGCAGAGTTTGAAAGTAAAAGCGTGATTACTCTAGCTCTTGCCAAGCAATGCACCTCCACACAACCAGCACTCCTGCTAGTAGCAGCAGTTCATCTGTAGATGGGTGCCCTCTTACTGGAGCCACTCCTCGCTGTTAAATGTCCTTACACTGCCTTCCTCTCTTCCCATCCCTGGGAACTTTGACTTTAAACCTCCTCCAGAAGTTAGGCCTAAATTCCTGACTAATAAGGATAACATTACCCAAACAGACACAAACTGGATAAAAATGGGCTAGTACAGAAGCTGCTGAGACCTGCCGGCAAAATTAGTGCTCCTGGCAACTGATTGTGTTATGCAAAATAAAATAAATTTAAAAAAAATAATACAGGACTGCCTCCTCAGGCTGACCTGCTTTTGTTACTTCCTCCTCTTACAGCCAGTAAGTCCCATACCCTGGCTCTCCTGACAATCTTCTACCCCAAAGGCTGCAGCAGTCAGGAACTACAGAAAGATCCTATCAGAGATGATATTTTCCAACCCAATTCAGCTTCAAAGGTAAGGAAGGTATTACAAATTCCTGAACTGATATGTGGTTTAGGTATTATTATTTACTGTTAGGCCAGGATTATATTTCAGTTTGCAGGATTTAAGTGGTAAATGAAGGAATCTCTTTAGGTGTCTTACAGGATTAAAAAGTATATACATTTACAGATTTACCATTTACCAAATTTACTAAGCATTTAAAGAATCATCACACCAAAGTCTGCTATCAGATACTTAGCAGTATAGGAAAGGAGCAAGAAAGTACAAAAAGACCAGGAAGAAAAATAAGGAATACGCCCCTGTATAACAGACCGCACAGGCTGAACAGCTTGTACGATTTCAAGGCTTCACCCTAAATAGTATTGTGTCAATTGAGAGAAAAAATGATCCACAGACTGACAAGGTATTTGAGAAAACTATGCAGCCTCTGATATGTTCTGGAAAAGTTGTTCAAATAGGGTGAGAAAGAAATTAAAATCATATTGAGAAAATAAATTTGTGCTGTTAAGAAAGATGCTTTGCCATTTAAGAGTGTTTCAGCCCTGGAAATCAGGCTTCAGGACCAAAGATCTCAAGGAGAACAGTCAAAATCATGCTTGGAAGAGGTGGTTGTTATACTTACTAGCTTTTGTAAGTATCAGTTTAAAAAGTAGCAGACATTTTTCACCTGATTACAACTAGACATGAGCTAAAAAAACCGTCTTGGGTAAATCTCAATATTTCTCAAGTCAACCTCCAGCCACTTTTTTTCAGATTTTTTTGGGTTTTTTTCTGCTCAGCTTTGAACATGCTGTTCAAAACCCAAATGCACAAATTGTGCTCTTTACCAGTGCATGAGATATACTTTTTTGCCAAGCATCTATGCAAAACATATTGAAATAATGAGCAGGTTTAATGCACTGTAACTCTCATTGAAGATCAAGAGACAGACACAGCAGTTTTTACAGGACAGAACTTCTAAAACAAGGCAAAAATACAAATTACAAAGCAAGGATAACAGAAAATAATCTGAGTAGTACAGCAGCCAAAGACAGATAAACAAGAACAGCCATCAGTGTGATACACAAAATGTTCATTACTCATAACTCTGAGCAATAACAGATAACTTCGCAGATTTATTAATTCTTGCATTACAATGCTGGCAGTAAAGTGTGGGCTTTGTCATGAAATGCTAGGTATTAAAAGGTTGGTTGAATAAATTAGGCTCTGTACATGACTAGAAACTGTGTTGCAACAATAAATAAATTACTGCTTGAGGGACATTATTTTCACGCACAATTCTCTGTTGTGATCATGTCACATTAATTCTTCACTTTGACAGATAAGTAGCTGGAGCTCTGAGGGAAACATAACCCCAAATGTCACTTAAATTAGGGTGTGCACTGAGGAGCAGAAAAGGTTTAAGTGAATGTTTATTTATTTCCCACATCCCCTGAAACAAAATTATAGCCCAAAGTATTTAGAGGATATAGATGTTGGAATTATGTACCAATGTGGGTCTCTGAAATCTAATTACACCCTTCTAATATTCCTCTCTGGCCCCATCTCTGGTGACAAGCCACTAGTAACTCTTTCCCATAACATTTAAACACAAGGATAGATCAGGTGAAACACAGACCTCAAGCATCAGCATTAGGGACTGGTGCACATATTCCCTAAAAAGTACAGCTGCTGCTCATTTTTGGTAGCCCTTCGTCTTTCCCAAATGCCTCTTCCTTTCTCCTCTGAACACCTTTGGTGAACAGATGTTACTTTGCCCTTTCAGTTTTCATTTATTCTTCAACTTCATCTGGGGCCAGATCAACAGATTGATTACCTGTTCCAAGTTTCCTTTGATACAGATATTTTCCACCATTCCTTTGAAAATCCTCACCTAAAGATCTAGACCTCTGAAGACAACCTAAGGTGACCTATTTGACATGAGACCAAAATGGCTGATTGGCTGCCACTTATGAACTGATGATATTCTATTCTCCATTGAAAGCACAGCTTACTGTTAGCAGATAAGAACAGTAAACACTTCAGGCTTGACAACATGACTAGCCTATACACATCTGTACATACCCTACACAAGAGACATGGACTTATACTGATATAAGACATGCTGAGGAGAAGACGCCTAAAAAAAGGACTTTCATATCATGAGTAGACAGGATGACAGATTCAAATCCAAGTCATACACAAATACTCCAAATACGTAATACATGCATTTTCAGAATACATTTTGAACCATAAATGGTATGCCAGATCCCCTGATTTGGAGGAGGTTGGATCAGGTGACCTTTACAGGTCTTTCACAACCTAAATTATTCTGATTTCAAGATATTTTTTTTTTTAATTTGTGCTAAATGGAATGGGTTGCCCAGAGAAGTTATGAATGCTCCACCCCTGGTGGTGTTCAAGGCCAGGTTGGACAGAGCTGTGGGTGACATGGTTTAGTGGGAGTTGTCCCTGCCCATGGCAGGGGGGTTGGAACTAGATGATCTTAAGGTCCTTTCCAACCCTAACTATTCTATGACTCTAT
>JANHGB010019721.1:0-27330 GCA_026283785.1 Coracopsis vasa
ATTGGCCAAGGTGGTATTCCATACCACAGCACGTCATGCCCAGGATGTAGAACCGGGGGGAGTTACCCGGAAGGGGATCGCTCTCTCTCTCTCTCTGCTCAGTCGGGCTGGGTGGTGTGCGGTTGTATTCTCTTCCTTGTTATTTCCCTTTTCATTATTGTTATTGGTGGTAGCAGTAGTGATTTGTGTTGTATCTTAGTTAGTGGACTGCTCTTATCTCAACCCATGGGAGTTACATTCTTTAGATTCTCCTCCCCATCCCTCCAGGAGCGGAGGGAGGAAGGGGGAGGGGGAATCGAGTGGCTGCGTGGTTTCTTGAGTGACAGGCTGGGCTTAAACCACGACACTAGGAAAGAGATAGTTTAGAAGGAGTTTTCTTCCTTTAGGAGTACTTCTGATTTTTAAGGTTATATTCCAGGAATGACAGTTTCACTGCTATTTCTCACGCTATTTCTTCTAGACTCTCTGATAAATATCATCCATTTCTGCTGGTTTATTGCAGCTGAATTTCCAAATTGCCCTATAATTTCTTCTCTATGGTCTTCACTGTCTGTAAAGGCTACACATGAGAAAGGGCATTGGAAATTGAATTTTCCTGCCATCCAGCTTAATAAATGCCAATACCAAAAAGAAGTTATTCAACTGCCCTCATACCTAAGCATCTTCCTGAAATGTCAATTCAATTGCTATTTATCTTTACATATATGAACAATTAAAATAAGATAGAATCTATAACAGTTCACATTTCATACTGTTGTAATTCCACATTTTCATGAGGGTAGAAAGAGAAGCAAGCACACGGTCCATATGATTTTTTCATTCTTGAACTACAAAAGTTGTCATAGTAAAATCAAGTCTATTTTGTTTTTGTTGAAATTTTCACAACTTCACTTTCAACAGACTAACTTTAAATACTGACTGTATATGATTTACAGCATGGTAAATGACGACAAATTCACTGTGAGCTTTACAGGATATAGAAGTAGAAAGTCAGATGCAGCCATTGGAAGATTGAAGTGGAGTAATCTGTGTTGATCCTTGGAATAATTTGAAACTCGCTTTGATGTGCTGTTGCTGCAGCAGTTCCTAGTTTCAAATTGTGCTGAATACATGAAAAAATGTTATAGTAATGCATATATATACCTACAAGTGATTATACTCAATCACTTTTGCACCATGTCTCCCCCTTGGTACAAAACCTCTTGCCCTGTTTCTACAGCAGCACAAGATTCATAACTTCTGCAGATCAGACACCAAGGGTATCATGACTGACACTTTTAATATTAAACACCTCCAAATCTGAGTGATTAAGCATAAATATACCTAAGAAAGACACCACAGTGAACTGGAGATTAAGTAATAACTCTTCACTTTGTAAAGAAAAGGGATGTTTATTTGAAGCTTGTCTGTCTTTGGAAGGGTAGTAAATGAAAGCATGTGTAGAGATTGAAGTATGTACATATTTGTTTTGGAAAAAGGCATCTGATATATCCAGCCTATATGGAAGTCTTAGAGAGGTCTGTGACATTTTTAAGACTACGGTACCTACGACAAAAAAGGCTAAGCCTAGGTGTGCCTAAATTGAGAAAAATGGGGTTTTAATTCTGTTATTAGCTCTATCTTTGTCTCTATATCTTTCATAACAAAGTTTCTTCTGAAAGTATCAGTATTTAGTTTGATGGTGGGCCCAGAAGGGATACTTTGAAAAAGCACTGTGAGAAAGCACAGAAATATGTTATGTCTGTCTTCTCCTTTCTTTCCTGCCTTGTCACTTCCTTCTACTTTCTCTCTCAGACAGTATTGTGAAGAGCATAACATTTTTTGAGGAAGTGAAGGACTGTTTTTCCACCTAGTCCATGCTTTACCCACATGTTTGGGAGTCACATGATTCTTGGCTTCTCCTTTGAGTCCTACCCTGTAAAAAGATGTATGGAGCTAATACAGAAGGATGTAGAGAAACATCTGTAAGAATAACATTGTCTCTTCCTAGGGGAGCCTAGGCAATCTTTTTATGGCAAGGCAGGCTCCAAAAAGTTTAGGTGGCAGATGAATTTCCTGACAGTTCTTTACACACGTGGGAGAGGGCAGGAAAATGGTCAGAACAGTGATGGGAAAGTCCTGGAAATCAGTAGAGAAAGGAAGAGTGGAAGTGTCCTGGGTTCAGCAGTAGCAGTCATTTTTCTCCCTCTTAGCAGCTGGTGCAGTGCTGTGTTTTCGACTTTCAGCCTGGGAAGAATGCTGATAACACTGATGTTTTTAGTTGTTGCTCAGTAATGTTTACTCTGACCAAGGACTTTCTGAGTTCCGTGATCTGCCAGGGAGGAGGGGAAGCTGGAAGGAAGCGGAGACAGGACACCTGACTCAAACTACCCAAAGAGGTATTCCATACCACCGCACGTCATGCCCAATATATGAGCTGGGGGCAGTTACCCAGAAGGGTTAGATCACTGCTCGGGTCGGGCTGGGTATCGGTTGGCAGGTGGTGAGCAGTTGTATTCTCTTCCTTTGTTATTTCCCTTATCATTATTATTATTGTTGGTAGCAGCAGTGGTTTTGTGTTATACCTTAGTTACTGGACTGTTCTTACCTCAACCTGTGGGAGTTACATTCTTTCTATTCTCCTCCCCATCCCCCCAGGAGAGGGGGGAGAAAAGGGCGGGGTGAACGAGTGGCTGCGTGGTTCTGGGTTGCCGGCTGGGCTTAAACCATGACAAGGAGGTACTAAAATGTTTGAGAATGTCTGTCTTAGAATTTTTCACGATCCCCTTCTTGCCCACCTTTTGCTTTATTTTTAAAGATATGATTGTGTATATCCTTTGAGTAGAAACAGATACCAACCAGCATGTGGTTAGACAGGGAAAGACATTCAAAGAATATTTAATGGATTGTCAATTAGAACCACTGAACACTGAACTAAGTATCAAAGACTGCCTAATTTGAAAATCTGAACTATGCTAAGTGGTCTTAAGTGAAGTGTGTGAAATTCACTTGACAATTCACTTGACATAAAGGCTGTTGAAAAGGTGATAGGACGTTTTTGTATTTCTAACAGATACAATTCACTGATACATAGAAAGCACTCCACACCAAAGAAAAATAATAAATATTATCAAGAAGAATACCCAAAATATCCTAAACTCTTACAACTGAATTGATGAATGTATTTTTAATTTCTTAATGATTAGTATTATAAATAGCATTTAAGATCTTATTTTGAAAGAAAGCAAGTATTGCAAGTGATACTTGATAAGGAAGAAAGAGATGCTCCCCTCTTATTTCTGGATGCTTTCTTATAAATAATAACAAGCAACTTTGGAATATCATAGCATTTCTTCTCATAGGCATCTATATATGTTTTCTTGTGAGTAAGTACCATATGTAACAATTTCAACAGCCCAGTACTCTATTTACTGGGACCCCAGTGCATGTGATAACACCACAGGTCCTGTGTATGATGTACAAGCTATATGTGGGTTACACAAAAATTTTGTAAATGAAATAACAACTGTCTATGGAAGATAAATTATCATATGTGTTAGGAAAGACTATGCATGTAAAATTGTGACAGTATCTGTTAAGTAGTTTTGTTAAAATAGAGATTACATGATTCTCCTTTTACTTGAGCCAATCATGCTATTTGTGGACTAAATAATACGTGTATTCTGGCAACTACCCTAGTACACAGAATGTTGCAGAGCAATAAACATGCTGAAGTTTATATATCCAACACCTCAAATTAATTGTAAAAGGATTTTGGAAAATTATATAAAAAATATATTATAAGTAAACATTCTTTGGTGGATTTGCAGCTATTCCCTAGGCACTCTTATTTCTTCATTAGGGCTGACTACAAAATATCCCTTGATGTAGTTGCATTAAAACATCTTTGCACTTTAACGTTGATTATTTCTCATACAAAATTTGAAATCCCTCAGTATGAGGAAAGATCTAGATGATTGTCCTGAGTCAGCTATATCATTTGTGCCTTTTGGCCTTCCTTTATTAGTAAAAGATCTCTGATATATTTTCTGTGCTGAAGAGTATAAGAAAGAGAAAATAAATACAGTGGAGATTAAAAGGACAAGAGCTTGTTTTGTACTTTGCAGAACCGTTCTATTTCTAAAACTAAAAGTTGTTTTCTTGCAAGGTCTTTGCAGTCTCCATTAATCATTTCTTTAGCTAAATCTGCCTGTTAGCATATTTCTAGCTGCCATTGCACGCTCCCAGCCCTTTCTTTAAGCAGCCCATGCATTTGTTTTTGACAGAGGTTGGCCTTAAGACAAAATCATCCATTCAAATCAATAACCATCATGCAACAATTGTTGACTAAGCCAAAGTCTTCCCTTTCAGAACAAAAATCCAGTGGGAATACTGTATAATTTTAAATTTGCTTTTATAACAGGATTAATGTATGTAATCCTGCTCTGTCTCTCTCCACCTTGTGGTTGTTTTATATCATTGCAGTCAATTATTTCAGGGCCCAAACTGAGCATTATTGTTTTCTTGTGAATAAATCAAATATTTAAGGATGATATCATTTTTCATTCAGTTATATATCAGCTAGATTATATAGATGAAATTTATATCTGCCAACTTCCTTTTAACAGAAAAACGTTTTCTGTCTTGTTCAGGAAATGAATCTGTTTATGACATGCTTTGAACTTTATATATCATGTCACATATACTTTCCTTATGATGCTTTGTCTTGAGACCTCAGCTGAGAACACCTTAAAAACACGATGGATGATAAGAAAACAGCTTTCAGTGGATTTTGTATAAATTAAATTGTTTAACATTCAAAAAGGGAGGAAGAGAGGACGGGAATCTGATTCTCCGATAAAATTCATAAGACTATTCCCTCTCCCCTTTTCTGAAATTTCAGATTGGAGAAGATGGATAAACAAAATGCCAGTTCTGATTATTGCTGTGCTTAATTTCGAAGCTAAGTGCCTAGTAACAGCATAAATTTGGATGTTTTGGCTACCTCAATAGCTCACTGATACCTCATACTGAGAGTTAGTCATCTGAATGCTGAGGAGGCCAACAGTTTCATCACCAAGATCACAGCTAGCACTGAAAAAAACAATATGTCCTCAATGCCACCTGCAAGTGCAAGTGCTACATCTTTGACTGGAAGTAGGACATTGTCTTCAATTGGGATTCGCATGTATTTCTGGGTTTTCTTTTGTGCTTAAATCACAAATACATTCTCCTCCTCTCCACAAAAGAAAGAAAGAAACAAACAAAAAAAATTGTGATTGTTCATTTTATTCGGTTTGTGAGTAATTAGCTGAAAAGGGCTGCAAGTCCAGTATCGGCCATTCATGAAACTCCTTTGAATTCTGAGGGATGAAGTAGAGATCTCCAAATTCCATGTGGCTAAAATGTTTTCTTGTTTTGGCTTATAAACTGGAAACTTGAACCTCACTCTAGAGCCTAGGAGTTAAAGCCTCTGGAAAAGAAAAGAGAGACCTGGTGGCCCTTCATTAGTCTAATCAATACTAAATATTATTCACAAAGTGGAGCACCTGGTCATTTTTGTCTCCCAGATGAATGCATCAGCCATTATAATCACACTCATTCTGTCTTCTGTGCCAAATGAATGTTCATCGATCCCATGTAAAGTGGAATGGTTTTAGCTTAAGAAAAAAAAAATGGAAAAGCACTTCCTTTCTCTAGACTCCACCTCAGTATGGCAATAAGAGCACCCCCATAGGAAGCACATATTCCAGGACCAGAACAGCTAGCCTGCATAACAGAGGTGCATGCTTTTTCCATGTGTTCCTAGATAAAAGCAGATCAAAGAAGGGATAGGGGATGTTCCCAACTTTGGTTTTTCTGGAATTTGACTATTTGGAGTATGCTCTGAGAAAGCTGACAGAAGATAGCCCTGTCAGTGACATAGGCAAAGATCTAGATTATGAACTAGAACACGACTGGAGCGTGAATTAGGCCTGGTGCTGCTTGGGCTTGCCATGATTCAGCTCAGGTGGGCGCTGGTTTTTAGAGACAAAGATCCTCTGAGCACCTGCAGTAACAAATAGCCAACTATTTCTACCTTTTTTGTATGCTGTCTATTATGCAAGATACTTAATCAATACATTTTTTTCCCTTGATTAGAATTTCCTGTACTTCTTCCTTTGCCTGTAATTTGGCGCTGTTTGTCTTCCCAAATAAAAGCTTCAGAAATCTATCAGTCATGCAGGGTTTCTAGCAGGTGAGTCATTAATTATTCATTCTGATGAGTGTGACCACTGCTGTGAGAGAGCCCCAGGAGGATTTCCAAAGGACCATTTGGTAATAAATATTCAACAATTTGTAATGTTTAGTTTTGATTCATGTCCCAGTACCCATCAATGGCTGGACGTGTCCACTGTCCATACATAATATCTCCTTTTATCATCATTTAATGACATCAAAATCATGCATTACACCATCTTGAAACAAAAAATTAACAGATTTTTAAAGTCACCTTGTCAAGTCTAAAACTACACTTCAGCCTTGTAAGTCCATAAACTCTCTTTAAATGCTTATTAAAGCTTATAAATGATGCTTTCACTTCAGTGGAGCTACTCTCATTTACAGTGTAAAATGATTTCGTAGATTATTTGCAAGGTGAAGTGAAGCAGAATGGAAAGATGTGTGGAAAAATGACAGCCATCATCCTCTTAAAAGGATAAGAGTGATAGTTGGGAGGTATTTCCCACCCAAACCACAAAGTGATTAAGTAAGATGGATTTAGAATATAGTATTTTGGGTTTTGTTTCTTATCAGGCAAATTCATACAATTCTTGTCAAGCTTATTTTGCATATTTTGCATATTTTTTTTCCTAAGTAAATGAAATGTGAAAATCATACTTCTACAAAATACCTGTGAGGATAAGAATCATCAAAACTTTTCAACAAGTGTTTCGATCTGTCATTTTTATGTGTTCAAATCAACCCAAGATTCCTGAGAAAAAGTTGAAAACAAAGTGAACACTGACAATGCCTTTCTCATTTTAAGCAAGCCCACACAGACAGAAGCATGAAATGTTTGACTGACAGGTGCTTCTTCAATAAATGCCAATGTTGATGACATGGTAACACCAAAGTGCCAGGCTGAACTGAGTTTGGCATCAGGAAGGTCACAGAGTATGAAACTCAATATGAAGTTGTAGTTACTACAAATGAATAAATCTTGGTAATAATCAGTGAACTTTTTTTTTTTTTCCCTCCAAACTTTTTTATTTCTCCTTTCTGCGATGTGATAGAAAAAAAAATTAGTTTCTTCAAACAAGAATGATAATCGTGAAGAGCAGGAAAGACGGAGAATAAGGAAGTATGCCTCAAATTTGTCAAAGTTGAGAGTATAGAAGTAAGAATAAAATTACCTTGGATGTCTCTGATACTGAAATTATGAGTAGTTAGTTATATACTCATTTACACTTTCAGTAGCACCACTAATATTAATAGCACGATGCACCCAAACATGAAAACAATGTAAATTGGAATAAGAGATTCCTTATATTTGGCATTCAAAACTTGTCAAATTTGTGAAGTAATTATTAGATCTCCAAAACTTGAACTGGATAAAACACTTATATAGATAACAAATTTAAACAAATTAATTAGCTTGACTATTTATAGCTTTTTAAAATGAACCTCTCTGTTATCTAAAATTTCACAGTGAATCAAGTAATCCAGTAAATGAAAAATGTTGGATTGTTAGTCACAGAGACTGGATTGATTTTACCTAAGTTTAACCTTCTGAAAGTTAAGCGTCTTGTCTAGGCTAGTTGACAGGACTCCATCTATAGTCCATGAAGGGAGAAAGACATCCCCAGAGAGTAATTTATCAACTGCTAAGATTCTGTCTGAGATAGATAGGACAAGATGTCGTCAGGACGTACCTGTCTCTTTCTCTTGGCAATTGAGAAAGCCTGCACAAATCTCTTAGGTGTGATTCCTCATGTCTGGATGGTTAATGTTAAGTAAGCTGAATTCTGCCCTAAGGTCCCCAGTTGTTTTGAGGTATAAGGGAATGAAAGGTTTTCAGACTGACTCTAAACAGTGTCCTGTTGGATTGAAAGGGCAAATCACTCACTATGGATATGTAAAAATAATTAGTATCATTTTAGAAAGAAAAGTTCACAGAAACATGACATGAGAACTTCTAAATATTTAGAAGACTCTCATTTCAGGCCCTTTCATGCTTCCAGTACATAATGAATCAGAGTAGCTGTACAGTTTGGACTCAGGAAATCACAAATCTATTACTATTTTCTTTGTAGTGAATTCTCATTACCTATAGATTTTTGACAGAAAAATTACTTTTCATCTAGAAGCAAGCTACTATATTCTGAACAGGTTTAGTGAGTGAAAGAATAGAATCATAGAACCATTTCAGTTGGAGAATAACTTAAGATCGAGTCCAACCATTAACCTAACCCTGTTAAGTCCAGCACTAAACAATGTCCCTAAGTGCCATGTTTACACATCTTTAAAATACCTCAAGAGATTGTGACTCTACAATGCCTAATGAGATACCAAAGAAGATGCCTGAGAAAGGGTTATAGCCTTCTATTATAGCCTCTTCATTAACTGTCCAGTGTGGCTGTGCCTCAACTTCATTACCCAGTCAGTGCTTGAAGAGGGAGCTGTGCTAAACTCTCCTATACTCATTCTTCTCTTCCATTCCAGGATTCACATAGCCCAAAAAATTCTTCATAAAATGTTTTTATTACCCTCACAGTATGCAGCAAATAGAAATAAAACAATAGAAATACATTTTGGCATGTCTCAGAGGACAGGGTACAGAATTGACTGGACAAGGTTTAATGTCTTCAAGCTGAAAGAAGGTAGATTTAGATTACACATTAGGAATAAATTGTTCGCTGTGAGGGTGGTGAGGTCCCAGCACAGGTTGCCTGGAGAAGCTGTGGCTGCCCCATTCCTGGCAGTGTTCAAGGCCAGGTTGGACGGGGCTTTAAACAACCTGTTCTAGTGGAAGGTCTCCCTGCCCATGACAGGGGGTTGGAACTGGATGATGTTTAAGGTCCTGTCCAACCCAAATTATTCTATGATTCTATGACACAGTCTGATTATTTGAGTGTGATGGCTGAAGTTATTTACTTTAGATCTGCTTGTTATTGTTCCTTCAGTCTGAGAAACCATATCGTTGTGATGAATAGTATTTATCACAGCTCTGCTCTTACATGCTGCTATCTCCATTTACTCTATTCACTTCACATGCTTGAAATCTTTCCATTTATCTAGTAGAGTTACTCAAATTGGAGATCTGGTACCTCCTAAAGCAACATGATTCTTAATGTGAAATAAATAGAAAGTGAATGAAAAGGTAGTCCACAAGGTCTTCCAAGGTATTTTAAAGATCTTAAAGGCATTACCTAACCAAGTAGCTGTGGCAGGGGGCAGAGAATAGGGGTTGCAGACAATTCATCACACATTGTTTCTGCCACTGCTTCCTCATCACACTCTTCCCCTGCTCCATTGTGGGTTCCCTACCATAGGAGACAGTCCTCCATGAACTTCTCTAACTTCAGTCCTTCCCATGGGCTGCAGTTCTTCACAACAGCTCCAGCATGGGTCACTTCCATGGGGTACATCCTTCAGGAGCAGGCTGCTCCAGTGTGGGTCCCTTCCATGGGTACAGCCCTTCAGGAACAGACTGCTCCAGTAAGGGTCCCCCACAGGGTCACAAGTCCTGCAGCAAACCTGCTCCAGAGAGCACTCCTCTCTCCATGGGACCACAGGTCCTGCCAAGAGCCTGCTCCACCACGGGCTTCCCATGGGATCACAGCTTCCTTCTGGCATCCCCGTGCTCAACAATGGACCTTCATGGGCTGCAGGGACACATTCTGCCTCGCCATGATCTGCACCACACGCTGCGAGGGAATCTGTGCTCCAGTGCCTGCAGCACCTCCTCCCTTCCTTCCTCACTGACCTTGGTGTCTGCAGAGCTGTTTTCTCTCACATATCTTGCTCCTCTCTCCCAGATGCTGCTGCACAGCAGATTTTTCCCCTTTCTTAAATGTGTTATTACAGAGGTGCTACCACCATTGCTGATGGGCTCAGCCTTGGTCTGTTTTGGAGCTGGCTGGCGTTGGCTCTGTTAGACACAGGGGAATCTTCTGACAGCAGCTTCTCGCAGATGCCACCTTTGTAGCTCCCCACTACCAAAACCTTGCAATGCAAACCCAATGTACTGGTCAAGCCATGCCCTCAGTTACTGCAGTCTGTCCTGATTTGTTAAATTGTTCCTGTGTCTTCTCTGCATGACATTACTCTCTGTCATGTATGATTTGCTAATGAGCCTCAAGCAGGACTAGCTTGCAAGCAGGAGACTGAATCTGGCTGGACTCAAGGTTGGGGCTGTGTCTGGACATACCCAGAAAGCCAGGGACCCACAGATGTTCCTGTGCTCATGGGCTGGGAGAGTGAAGACACCTGTATGTTTGCAAGTGAGCTTTAATCCTGGTCACTGTAAGAAGGGACACAGAATCAGCTCTCAGTGCTGTTTACTGTGATGAAAGTGCAGCTAGTGCATTTATAGCTGCCATTAAAGGCACTACTCTGTCAATCTGTATGGCTAGATGCATGTCTGTGTTTGTATTATACAGATGTTTGTGCATTGTGTGTGCACAAACATGCATCTTTGCAATGCATGATTAGCCTTGCTGCTGTCAGCACAGAGGCTTGGGAGCAGGAGCAAATAGACTAGGAAGAGAAATCCCTTGGGTCTTTGAATCCTCCAGATTTGACTTCCCTTAACAATTAGAAAACTGAATGTCATCTAAATGCATTCATTGGTTTGTGAAGAATGGTATGTGCTGTGGCTGTTAAAGATATAAAAAATTTTTACATGTGGATTTTTAAACCTAAACTCAGATTTATTTTTTTAATCTTGATTTAGAAATATTAATTTTAGACATAAAATTAATGTAGTTAATATTAAGGAAGGTTAGATGCATCCATATTATCTACTCAAAGAAGCAGAAAAAAATCTAAGAGACATTGGTGATTAAAAAAACCACAGGAAAAACAGGTGAATTCCCTAAAGAATGAGGAAAGACAGACACTGGACCTATTTTTAAAAAGGGGTAAAAGAGAAGACCTAGGTCCATCAGCTTAGCCTCAATACCTGAAACATTCTGGAACAGCTTGTTAATTAGTCTGGATGCACCCTGAGGATAAGGTGATAGGGAACAGCTGACACGGATTTGTCATAAAAAAAAGTCATATCAAATCAATCCAAGTTCTTTCTGTGGCAGGGTAATTGCCTAGTGGACAAGGGAGAAACTATAGATTTGATGTATCTTGACATTAGTAAGCATTTTCACACAGTCCCATTTGGCACTGTCATAAACAAACTACAGAGGAGCACAGTGTAGCAGAAATTGTCACATGGAAGGGTGCACAATGGCCTGAAAAGCTGAACTCAGTCACTACCCAACAGAGACCATAAAATCCATCAAATCTGAAGGATTTTCCAGTACAATTAACCAACATAACTGGCAACAATATGATACCAATTACTGAGTAGCAAAATCCTATACCAGTATAATTAATTTATTGAATAATTAATTAATAGCACAAGGAAGGCTTTCTGGGGCATCTGTTGAATCCTTGTTATTGGAGGCATTGAAAAGCAAGTTAGATTACTGTATGTTGGAGGTAGGTTTTTGTAAGCTTGATGGATAGATGTCACTAAACAGATGTTTGATGCTCCGTTTGCCTCTGTGATCTCTTCTGTACTTTCTCCTTGGCTCTCATAGCTTCTGACATTACTTTGGGTGGGTCACCTACTTTCTTCTTACCTCAAGCCTTACTGTGTCTCATAAAATCCTTAACATCTTTCACAGAATCTAAAATACAGGCACTGCCTGCCACAGTTTACAAAGGTTTTGGAATGAAATCACTTATTAAGCACAAAGTTTTCTCATTATGTGTCAAATAAGAAGTTATTTCTGCTATAATTTTCTAGTGATAGCTAGAAGTTAAAGAGTTATCAGGCTGCCTATTGTGTGTGTGCATATATAGATGTATTAAACAGAAAGATTGTATATAATTTCCTTTAATTATATCTTTGCCTATTAAAAGCCAACTGAATGCATTTTGTACCACATGATCAATGGTGTTAAATCACTTGCATTTCATTGCTGAAAACTTATTTTTGAGATTCAGTACTTGAGGCTATAATAGATTTCCTAATTGTAAATCTCAAAATTATGTTCTGCCTAAATTACAGTGTAACTTTCAGCAGCACATGCTTTGTACCCAAATATAGGGTATGCTGTTTTGTATGAACTGCAAAAGCATTCTGTTAAAGATGGTTTTACATAAACTTGCATTTGTTTTCCTGTATTCAGGGCGTTTATAGAATAATTATATTTATGTAACATCTTTCTTTTCCACTAAACACACAGTGAAAGAACTTTGAAGTTATAAATTCAAATATTTCAATTCAGGAAACCACGAAGTGCTGGAATTCTGTGGTTTGGGTTTTATTTGTTTGTCCGTAGGTTTGTTTGTTGTGTTTTTGTGTTGGTTTCATTTTTTTATAGCCATCTGCTTAGGTGAACATCATCAGGCAGTGTTAGATCACAGTTTCACATAATATTCTTTGTGTTTATAGATTCTGCTTCTGAGTGTGGTCGTGAAGGTGCTCTTAGCTGTCAGATAAATAGACTTGGCAAACCACATGCAAACTGAAGAGAAAGATTTGTTTCCTTGTAATGAAAAGGTAAGCGAATTACGTCTGTAGTTAATGATAGCCAAAATGCTTTCAAAAAACCCCTTCCATTTCCTCCCCTTACCAGCAAACACTAACCTCGAAAAGGAAAATTGCAGTGTGAGAGCTCAGAGGGATCTACTACGAGACTTTGAGTATGACACCTATTCAGACACATTCCTCATGTTATATGTATTGAGATGGCTGCTTCTAAGCAGCTTCCCACTCAGCATGCAGACACCCAGAATAATCCTGTACTTGCCTTAAACGGTGATGCTCTCCCTATAGACAGGGAAGACTCTCAAAACCTGTCAAAATAACTATGTAGAGGCTTTCAGAGGCACCCTGCTTCTTCTGGCCCATGGTTCTGGTTTTTATTCCAGAGGCCAAGGTAGAAGAGGGAAGGGATGTGAAATAAAGGTATCCTGGATCTTTTCCCAGCACTGAGTTAAAAATAAGGCATTTTGCCATAAGGTGTATTTAGGTCATTAAACAACTCTCAGTAATGTAACTTATTTTTGCTGAAATACCTAGAAAGCCAGTCTCATGTATAGTTAAATTGAGCTCAGTGAGGCCACAGTGAGGAGGACATTAGAAAATTTGTATCTCAGGCATCATAAATAAATTCAGGATCATCTATACATAAAAGAGACACCACAGTCATATTGCTGTTTTTCTTGCTTTACACAAATATTTCCCTTGAATTTGTCACCTCTGCTTAAGCCCTGATCCATCTTACCTATATTTACGTACCTAAGAGAGGTACTTAAAGGTGGAAGCATAAGCATATTTAACAGTTAAAGAGAGAGAAAGGTGCCTCCATAGGTTAATTCATAATGGTCTCAACCCATGGTAGATGTGCTTGTCTTTTCTTCTCTGACAGCAGCCAGTGACTACAACAATCATGTTCCCAAATTAGGTCCTTCAGCTAACTGGGTCAGTCAGGAGCCGTCTGGGGCATTGTCTTAAATTAGAATAAACATTGCTGCTCTCTTTCTTTGTGCCTTTTTTTTTTTTTTCACAGTACCTGAACAATAAAATCTTATACTTGAGTACTTTTTGCTCCATGCTGCAATCTGGTATAACAACACAGCATAAGCAAATAGCAAGTTGATATTAAGCTGTGATCCCGGCAGACTTTCTAAGCCAATTAGGGTCAATGTAGATCAGGTTTACACCTGCAGGGAGTAGTTGTAGCCATACGCTAAATGATTCAGAGAACCAGAGGAGAGTCTGGTAGCAGGAACAATAGGACTGCCTTGGGTCTTTGTATTAATGTAAAAAATACAGTAGAGGAAAATGCTTGACTTAGATTGTAAGACTTTAGCTTCCTGACCTGTGCAGAAATGCTGGTTCCAACTTGTAATATCCCTAGTGGCAATAACTACGCAGAGGATGTTATCTTGTCTGCTGGACATCTGTACGTCTGCAAACGCTGACTGTACTTAGTATATTGGCAGGGACTGTGGGGACGGAGGCCATAACGTATGCATGTGGTTGTTAAATTCCTAAGCTGAACCCTCCAACGAATATTGTAAACATATCTTCAACACAGCAGGAACAATTCTACACGAGCATTATGCTTCTTTTCCAGGAGAAACGTTGACACTAATTCTTATAAAAAAGAAATGAGCACAGGGAGTCTGTTGACTACAGTGTAGCTGAAATGGGTAAATGAATGAGATGCTATTGCTACAGGAAGAAGTCAGACAGTAAGCACGAATCACAAGATATCTGGAAAGACAAAGAACAAGGGTTAAATCACAGATGTGGCAGTTCAGCTTCATTTCTTATATATTACGTATCAGGTGTCGTGTTCACATACCAGAAAGACGTACAGGGAGGCGTGTGGGTGACCTGTATACACCCAAATTCTCTCTATATATGTTTTTAAGGGGTGAATTAAAGTTTTGTTACTTAGAGGGAAAGAAAAATGAAATTGCTGGACTCAAACAAAGTATCTGTAACACATTGCCTCCTTCGTCTTTTTTTCCTCATCTGTAAAATAGGGATAATAATCTTACCCTGCTGCCTACTATCTACACAGTGAGATTCCCATTCAGAGATTTTAAGATCAGAGGCTCAAATAGTTCGTTATATGGGATATGCTTGGATGCATAAAATTTCATTCATTATTCCTGTACATAGCTTATTAATTGACATTTGATTAAACAGCAGCCTGTTTTGTAGAGTGTCTGAGATTTTTTGAAGACTGTAGAACATGGTTTGTCTTCCCTGATAGCTTTTGATTGAAAATATATGTCTTGTTTCCAGCTGGAATCAATCTAGATTCAGCCACTGTTTCTTGAGATGCACTTCTTTCCTAGTTTGTAAATCTCACAGAGGTAGCTCAGTGGGCCTTGAACTCAATACTACTAGATATTCATGTAATAAGAGCAAGAGTTTTACTTGGCTGCAGTAATAATACTTGGTGTGGGGAAATGCGGGGGAAAGGTTTGATCTAATGGCATTTGAGTTACCAGCAGTTCTCCTCAGCCTGCCTTAAATGTATTAACATTCACATTTTCAGTTTGTAAAGGGAAATAATGATAAGTGTCACATTACAGAGCAATTTGAGCCTGTTCATTATAAGCATATGGGAGATATTTTCTCAGCAGTGCTAGCATCAGAACACAATGCAAGTCCAAATGCAGCAAATCACTGCAATAGCCCAATGGTCAAAGAAATTAATTCAGATAAAGAATAAGAAAGCCTAACAATTTTAATTTCTTTTTATCCTTTCAGACATAAAAATGACATTTAAATGCAGAATTATTACACTGCTTTTCACCTGATAAAGAAACAAATTTCTGCTAATAATTTTTAATCTCCCTTTGCTATAGTTGAACCATTTTATGCTCATTCTGCCTCCTGATGGTTTGTTGAGAATCATATGATAGGGTAGATTTACAGCTCCAGCCCTGAGTATTGGAACATGGGTATGTTAGCAAAGGTGGATTACTGTCCATGTTTGGCACAATACCCCTATGCCATGCAAAGATGCATGCCTTAAAATCAAGAAAAACCCCAAACCTAATATTTGGTGGCTTTGACCCTTCTGTCAGTTCTGCTACGGTACTTTGTGAAAGGAACTGAACTGGAATATAGCAATATTGACATGGGTAAATATCCCAGTAAAAATAGAAAACTCTGAAATGTATTAACCTCCAGCTTGATCTCTCTGGTCCTATATTGCTGGATGGTAGCTGTTGAAAGGAAAGGAGAGGAACTTTTGTACTCCCTTGCAAAGAAGAACAGAGATAAGTGATGCACCTATAAGGCTAAGGCACATCTTCCCTGGCTAGGGAATATATTTTATGATTTGGAGTAGTGACAGACTTGTGGACAGAGTCAGGAAAAAAAACCCAATCAAACCCAATATGCTCTTTAAAGATTTTCCTTCTAGGTTGTCACAAAGGAAAGAATACTGTTGATTATCACCACACTCATACACAGTTGAGTTAAAAAAAGCTTATCTCCTGCCTCTGTCAATTTATACTGCAAATTACAGTAGAATAGTATTGTACCTGAAAGATACTATATGTTGCAGCACACCACATTCTCCTACTTTATATATGTCTGCCTCAGGCAACAAATGCATTCCTGATAAAGATATGTCATGGCTGCAGAAAACAGAGTTCACAGTGCTGAGCTTTTCCTAGAATTCCAAGAAGTATCTGAGAATTAGAGAATAGTGAATCATTTTAGCTACAGAATGATTTTAATTGACGCTTGGCTTTGGAAGTAGGTTATTTATATTTATATAGCATTTCTATGTATTTTCTTTTTTTTTTTTTTGCTATAGAAATATTTTCACAAAAGCTAAAACACAACAGGTATAAGGATTTTTATATTTTATATTTTTATAATTTTGACTGTTTTTCAGAAAGGCTTGGAGTTGTTTTACTGTATTATTTCAAGCTTTAGTATTAAAAACCCCCCTCAATTAATAATCGTTATTTATTGATCATAGTCTAAAAATGTGGAAAATCAAAGGTAGGGTTTTAGAAAACAAGAGCTGTTAGCAAACAGCTGAACAGCTTGTACAATTTGCTTTCTGACATGTCTAAAATACCAGGGAACTGATTTTTTTTATTAATATAAAAAGAAAAAAATCAACAGCCTTTTGGAAAAGGAAATAAATGTCTACAAGTTAAAAAAATAATTTGAAATCAAACACTTAAAGGCCTGCTTAATTTAGCATGACTCATAATAATCCAGATATTATTGACTGATAAAATTCAACTGTTTAATAATATTTTGTTTCAGTGTTTATTACCTTGTTACAATAATGATAATCTTTCTTTTTGCTTGTCATTATTGCAGGTGCAGCGATTAAGCATTATCTAAGAGTGTGGCTATTCTGCTTTTGTGACCATTCGTGGTGGCAGACCTGTATTACAGAAAGGTACAAGAGTGCAAATGGTTTAGATCTAGTCATTCATTCACACTACACTTGGCAGTAAAAAGTTTCCATCTATTTCATAAATTATGGGTCTATTCCTCATAAGGTCAAAAGTGTCCTTTTTCAACTTATCGAATCCTTCTCTCTTTCTTGAGAGTAAATTGCCAAGGATTTATTTTGTGAGCTGTTGGAGTGGCGTATTCTAACACTCTCTGTATACTGTCAGTTGTCTCTCTTTAGTGAACCCGGAATGATCTCTCTTTATAAAAATGAATTTACATTTTATGAAGCCCATTATTTAGAACTGTAGTTAGGATTTTTAGATCTGTGTTTAATAGTGAAACAGATCTGCAGGATTAACATACCATTAAGATTTTTCCAGGTGTAGGCAATAATATGATAATAACATCTCACAGAAAAAAAAAGGCACTTCCCCATTTGACAGTCCATTAAATGTATTAGTAGTATTAAAATTGTGATTTTGATCATAGTCTTTATTCACTGTACTAGGAGCTGTACAGATATATGTTAAAAAATCCTATACTACAGTTAGATTATAAATTAAGTTTGTACCTATTAGGTAATCAGTAAATTAATAGCTATTAGATTAGTAGTTAAACGGTTAATTGCATGTATCATAAACCTGGCATATTCACAGACAAATCTGTGCTAAGCCTTCATAGGATTATTACACCAAGATGAAATATTTTAATTTCTGAAGTTGCCTCTTCTCTGCTTTCTCCCCACCCTCTTTTCTTTCCTTAATACACACACCCCAAAGTTGCATCATGTTAAACTGCTTGACTTTAAACAATTAAATCAAGGCGAACCTTTTAAAGGGGAGTGTGACAAACTGTCAAATGGAAGGCTCCCCAAGGAGAAAGAGGCTAGACCATTAATATAGGAGAGGCAAAATCATTCAACTCCGTTTTCTGTGTCATAATTCACTGCTCTGAAAACTCAGGTTTGCAATAAAAGGATGTTAAGGATCTGACATTGCTCAAAGTGGCAGTGGAATGTGGCAGATGAAGTTCCAAAGCAATGGAGGCAAGTAGTCTTGGCCTAAATATGATGTTGCTGAGTGAATGGAACTTTCCAGGGACATATACATGCAAAATGTTGTTTGCTGGGTTTTTACATGCTTAGAATCCTTGGGGAATTGGCAAGTCATCTTTGGAGCTTGTCATGGTAAATATCTGCTATCACATAAACTGAATCAAGGACCAAAACTGAGATAGGTGTATAACAATAAAATAGTTGGAAAGATCCTTTACTTCTTCTTATTTTTTTTATTTTTTTTTAAGCTGTATCAAAAATAAGATTGGTCTGGCTTTGAAGCTCTATAACCAGAAAAATTCAGGAAGTCAATTCTGTCACTAAAAGATTCACTTTAGAAGTACTAGATTAGGCACTATGATGACACCAATTGTGTAGTGGTCATGTAAGGACATAAGACTGAAATAAATGTGGAAATTATAAAATCCAGTCCCTTACTGACATATATAACCCGTGCAATATTTTCCACTGGTCACAAACTCAGAAGACCCGATTCTCTGGCTCTATATTCTACTCTAAGGAAGTAGAATTAGTCTTGAACTCCGCAGTTACAGATTTTCCAACAGAAGAAAATATCCAGATAAGGGAGAAATGCATTTCCCATACCCTCCTTCTCCTGATATAAATAGCATGAAGGAAAAGACTTAGTAGAAATAACAGGTAAGATAATCGTCTCTCGTTAAACACTGACTTGTGTGCATAATAGTGTTCTCATTTTTTCCTCTGACAGTGTTCCAGTTTTCTGGTTTTTATAATAATATAAATGCTTATGGCCCTCTTAGAAATGTTTTAACTGTGTTATATATATGAGTTAAAATGAGACTGTGGAGACAGATATCTTTTTCAATTTTTCAAGTTTCAGGAAATCTGATGCAGCTAGTGATGTCACTCCCACGGAAAAGAAAGATTTATTTTCTGGATTCACTGGAATAGAAAGCAAACCACATATTTTGGGATTAATAAATAATGCAAGCTACAAGGATTCTGCAGCTGCTCTTAAAGTGGTTGGATTTTTTTGCAGTAATTCCCTATGTTCTCTTTTACATGCAAAATTGAGATAAAACCCTGAAATTCAGTAGGCATGTAGTAAAGATGATGCATTGAACTCTGATTTTGTTCCTATTCATATTATTCCCTATTCATGGTCTTCTTAAGGTTTAATCTCCTTTACAATATTGGACTTTCAATCATCTACCCCTTAATTTACTTTCTTTTTGTTCTTCAATTTATTTCTTCCCATGAGTATTTCTGAGACTTTTTGTCAATTAAAGCAGAATAAGAAAGCAAGACCTGCCTAACTTACATAAATTTATATAAATACCCTATGCCATGGGTTTAGAAATTGGACAAGCAGTTGTCCTACACTTAAAGTGCAATTAAGTTTACTATTTGCCTTATTAAAAGAACCACATGATTATTGTATAGAATACTTATTTGTATTCCATCTTCTGTTTTATTTGATGTTTCTCCTGGTTTGCATTCCACTGAGTAATATAAAGTAATTGCTAGTCAAATGCAAAAGTGTCTTTCTAGAAACAATGGTATTCAGTCATATGTTGTCTTCTAAACTGTATTACGCTCTAATCAAACACAGTTCAATGCACGTAACATCATGACCAATATTCTTCACGAACAATCACTTATGGGTTGTCTTTCTGTTTTATTTTGCTTTGTTTCTTTTCTGGTTTTGGATGTGGGTTGGTTTTGTTTTGTTTTTTTGTTTTGTTGTTTTTTGTGTTTTTTTTTTTTTTTTTAATTTCATTTTGGTTTGATATTTATTGCAAAGATCTCAGTAACTGTAATTAGTTCTTGGAGACTTTGTAACTACATGATAAGTTATAGTAATGAGAGGTGAGGAGGAGTGGGGAGACTCCTAAGGACTGAAAGTAAATAACTGTCACTACTCTATTCAAGAAGGGCAAGAAAGAGAATCTAGGGAACTACAGGCTAGTAATGTTCGTATCACAGAAATGCGATGGGAGAAGCCATCATGGATTTTTGAAGGCAAAATCATAACTCACTAACTTGGAAGACTTCTACAATGAGATGACTTGCTCAGTGGAGAGCAGTTTACGTTGACTTTTGTAAGGCTTTCAAACTGTTTCACATCATCACCATATGGCTAAAATAGTGAAGAATGGACTAGAAAGAGTGAGGTGGATTGAAAAGTGGCTGAACTCTTGGCTTAAAGACACAAAGTACTAGCCACATACTAGTGGTTTGTCCCAAAGGCCATTAATGTTTCCAGTACTGTTTAACATCTTCATTTGCCACCCACAGCAAATTTGCAGATGATAAAAACTGGGAACAGCGGCTTATGTACCGGAAAGTTGTGCTGATATTCAGAAGGACATTGACAGGTTGAAGAAATGAGCACCAGCACAGGCTGGGGCCAATCAGCTGAAAAGCAGCTTTGCAAGGAAGGACCTGGGGATTCTGGTGAGCACCAAAGCCGACCATGAGCCAACAACGTGCACCTACAGCAAAAACGACCAACAGGATCCTAAACTGCATTACACAGTGTGGAGAGCAGGTCAAGGGAGTTGATCCTTCTACTCTGCTCAGCCCTGCTGAGGCACATCTAGAGCGCTGTGTCTGGTGCTGGGCTGCCCAGAAAAAAGAAACAAGGACAGAATGGACTGAGTTTAGTGAAGCAATGTGAAGATAATTAAGAGCTTAGAGCATCTGTCATATGAGCAGAGGCTGAGAGAGCCGGAACTATTCAGCTGGAGAAGAGAAAGCTCAGGGGGATCTTATCAACATGCTTAAGTACTTTATGAGAGAAGTAAAGAAAATGGAGCCAAACTCTTCTCAGTGGTGCTCTGAGACAGTTCAAGAGGTAATGGGCACAAACTGAGAAAAAAAAAAAAAGAGAAATTCCATTTAAATATAAGGAAAACAATTTTTCGTGTGAGGTTGGTCATACACTGGAATAGGTTTTCCTGAGTGACTGTGGAAACTCCAGTCACGAAGAAATTTAAAACCTGATCAGACACAACCCTGAGCAACCTTCTGTGGGTGACCCTACTTGAGCAGGTTTGTTGGACTAGATGATCTCCAGAAGTGCCTGTCAACCTCAGCCATTCTGTGATTGTGTAATAAAGTGATTAAGGCTGAGGAATTTCCATCAAATAAGTTACTGCTTAGTTTTTTTTGCCAAGTATTGAAATTTTTCTCTGAAAAAACATCTCTAAAGTTGACCCGAGCCCAGAAAAGGCAGCTGTTATTTCACTATTTGTTGATGTAGAGGGTGCATATTTAGCTTTCCTTCAGAATGTGATGAATTTAAAATACCTAAGGTATATTTCCCTCTCAGTTGCCTGTTAAGCTTGTTCTTTGAAACCAGTGGCAAGTTCTCCACAGTTATGATTTTGTGAAACCTTTCTCTTTTATTTTTTTTTTTTTGAAAAAAGAATGAATACTTGCTTTATTCAGTAGGGAATTTTCAGGCTTAATAGCTATGTGTTAAAGACTTTGTTTGAAAGTGCTATGTAAAACCAGATCTCTTTGTACAAATTATTATTTTATAAGAATGCACGTCTGTGTCCTGTATGAGTCTCATTGGTAGATGCTTTCATTTTAGAGTCCTAACACGTTAAAATCCCAGAACTAAAACATCCCATCCCCAAGAAAAAAACTTAATTCAATTAGAAAAAAACCTGGAGGACAGTTCCATTATATTAATGATCGTAGGATTTTTTTATATGCTTCAAATATAATAGTAGCCTTCTATAAAAATGTTGCTTTTGTTTTGTATTTTTAGTTATCTAAGAATAAGCATACACGTGTCCACTTTCAAGCGACCAGTTTGTAAACCTCTGGTTTTACTTCATTTTGACAAAAAAATGTTTTAATAAAAAATGCCTTTTCAATTAAAAGGCAAATCTCTTTTTTGAGATGAGAAACTTCAGAAGAGTTGCCTACAGAGTCAGAGCAGTTTGCCTTTAAACTACAACATTATGAGTACCATTGAAGGCTTTGATTCTTGCTGGGCTTTAAATCTTGTAGTGTATCATCATTTATTTAACAGTACTTGAAAAGAGCAGGGGTTGTAGAAAGAGATATTAATTTTCTTCCTTTCTCTTAGGTTCTACATTTCCACTAGAATTATGTGTGTGTGGGGAAACAACAAAAGAAACACACCAAGAAAAATTCTCTTATTTATAAGGACAGTATAGTAAACAGCAAGTTTTTTGAGAAAGTATGACCACTATCAACTCAGAAGTATAGAGTAACTGCTAATGTCAAAAGATAGTGGTATGAATTTGTACCCTGTAAGAGAGTTAAAAAGAGAGATTAGCACTGACTGGTACACTCATTCTTCATTCCATAAATATAAATGCACTTTATAGTATAACAGAAACAATTAATATAAAGGTAATATGAAAATGGTTTATTATTACCAAAATGATCATGCCAGGAAAAATTCTTAATCTGAATGCAACTGATTATACATGTGAGCTTGATATCAGCAACTATGTATGGGAGAAGACTGTATAAATTTACCTGAACCATTATACTCAAACTTCTAAGAGTAAGCTACAGTATTTTCAATGTAAATTCAAAGGCTGGGCAGGGACTGTGCAGTACTGCAATAAGGAATTCAGATGTGAAAGTTTTGGGTAGATAGCTTAGTAGAACTTTCTGCTTAACTCCTCTTTAAGAACTATTCCAAAACCATAGAATTCTGATTGTTTAACACAGTGCAACTACTAGAAGATTTCTTTTTTAAATGTATTCTTATGCTAATTTTTTCCCCTTCTTAGATATCTTTTGCTTTCAAATCCAAGCCTTATCTCCTTTCGTTATACGACAACTCATCTCCAGCATATTTTAAACAAACCTTTGATCTTTCTCTCTGTCCTACAATTAATCTATCCATGTGTCTATGCAATTTAAATAAATAGTAGCACTGGGTTTTTGCTCCCTCCCTCCCCCTACAGAACTTTATTTAGCAATCATGTTACCTTATTATGACCCATCATACAATGACACCTTGTTTTCTTCCTCAACAGTTTTCCTTGGATTATTGGCATAGATTCTACAAGCCTTTTTCTTGTATTCTTGTCATGGCTGATGGACATGTGAAAATCGTGCTGCAATCAGTTTAATCCATTTGTACTCTAGAAGTCTCTCCCATTTTTTCATTGTAGGCAGCAATTTAATAAAATCCGGCAAATTTGGGGATGATTAAAAATATGTCTTTGTAGTACATCAGTTCAGATTAAGGGTAATTCATGAATTCTCAGTAAATATTATCAATTTAATAATGAACTTCCAGCTCACTTCTGATTACGTTCCACATTGGTGTGCACTCACACCATTGCAAATTTGGAAATCTCTAATTAAATTGATGGTGCTATTGCAGCAAAACTGTTGATGGAGAAAAAACTTGAGCTTTATGTAGTAGAAAAGGCATCCAACATCTTCAGTTTTTCTCCAACCAGATATCCCTTTGCACGTGATATTGTTTATAGGATAACATACCTTCTTAATCCAGACCAAACAATAAAAGTTACGTTGATAACCGACTTTCAAAAACTCTACAATACTGCAAATGTCAGACAGAAATTGACATTTAGTTCAGATGAGGATAATATTCTCAGTGTATTTGGTAAGTGAAACCTTTAGGTCAAGGGAGAAGTGATGGATCAGTGGGCCAAATGGCTGTTAGTCATCCACTTTTGTAGTTATAATCACACTCCTGCTTTCCCCCTCACACTTCTTTGTTTCGTTTTTGCTAAAACATACTTTTTGGAATTTTACTTTTCTCGCTGTTGCCATTTGGCTGGTTGCTTTATAATGTAAAGCTCATCTTTTAATAATTTAAGCATAAATTAATGGTCTTTTTTTTTTTCCTCTAACTCCACTGCATTTTTTATGTTGTCATCTAGGAAAAAGAAATATATTGATAGATGTCTCAAATTTTTAATTTGAGAAGATAAAATGTATAAATATGTAACTATGAGGAATATCTATGATTTCTGTGATTTTTTTAATTATTATTTTTACTGTTAAAGCCAGCCCTGATTTTCTTAGTCTTCAAACACTAAATAAAAGCTAGAAAGATGTCATATGAAATATTACTGCATACTCACAAACCATACATAAATGATATTCTCATTTCACCTGAAGAGGGTGCTTGATTGTGTAAACTAAAGCAATACTAAAATTTGTAACTTCTAAAGAAATGTTGATATAAATATATAAATAAGAGCATACTGACAAACCATAGAATATTAAAATATAGTCTTTATCCTTAACAAGCATTTTACTTCTCCTCTTGAGAGGTACTACTAATCTCTGTGAGTAATGAAATAGAACAGAGCCTTCTATTCATAGGTACAGAGCAGCTGCCCCTTTTTTAAGGATGAGGAAAGAATGGCACAGAGAGAAAAAAGAACAATTTTTCATCCAGGAGGTCAAGTACTTTTAAGAGAGCTCAGAATCTGTAGTGCTCAGCTCAGACTGAAAACTGGTAGGAATAGATTACACTGGCCATGTTCAGGCACTTGAGTATTTTGAACATTAAGCAGCTGGGCAAGAGCTATCTTCTTTTGCTATCATGTGGAACACATCATCAGCACAGAAGCATACACATTTCAGCAAAGTTAATTATCTTTCAGTGACTAAAGTAGCATGACCATTACTTGTTTATTGAGTTACGTATGAAACACCCAAACAGTCCAACCCAAAACACATGCAAGTGTGAATTCTTTTGATTCCTGTTCATGTTTTGAGACAGTAAAACCTCTCTCTCTCTATCTATATATATTTTTTTCTTTTAAAGTGAAAAGGACTTGATCTTGTCCATATAAATCACCTTGTAAATATTAATTTCAAACTTTTATGCCAAAATGAAATCCAAAATTCAGAGCCAAACAAGTTCCATGAAGCATCATTGCTCTCACAGAATTATTAATTCACCACAGTATGCGTAATTTAGTCAGAAGGTAAACTATTTCTCTTTTCCTATAGCACCTTTTTATTCCTGGCAGCATGTTCGTACATCTTGACCCATTGTACATTTACATGCTATTTTCTTCTCCTCTGCTTCACATCTGCCTTCTCTGTATTCATAGCTTGAATCTCAGCAGTTCCTTTCTAGTGCTCCTGTGATTGCCAAAGCACACATGTAAATCCTGCTGTAAAACTCCATGTTCCAGTAGGGGCTGGCTGCCCTCTGTGGAAAGATGGCAGTTATTTGCAAACTGAAGGAATGACTTTTTTTTTCTGTGTGAAGTGAAAAGCTGCAATCTTTCAAGGCTGGAAGAAACAAAGCCAGTTTATTACTCTAGACAGAATGAGTTGCGAATGCTGCCATCCTAGTGGTGTTTTGCTGTTTTATATGCCCTGTATCCTCTTGGCATTGCATTTAAATAAATGAATACAACCACTAATGGATCATCTGTTTCAGCCAGGTGAGGCTACAAGTGTATTACAAAGAAGAAGAGATGAAAAGAAAGCATAGGTAAAGCTAATGAAAAAAATGCAAGTCTTGTATTGACTGTTAAACATTGACTTTACCTACTCCTGGCTCTGGGAAGAATCTTCAGGGAAGATGCTTTCTGTGCAAAAAGCTAAATCTTGGGAAAGTACAGAGGAACTAACTGGAGTGGTACCCTGAGGCCATTCTCTTTCCAGTGCTGGGGCATTTGGTAAGTCCTAGGCATTGGAACAGGACGTTCTGTAACAGGCAGCAATCTGGCTAGAGAAATGTGGAGAGGGGAGTAATTTTCTGTACTATTAAGGAGCCTTGTGCTCTGGAGTTCAGCCCATCAAATCACAGCAGGAAAATTGCCTGTCAGACCTGCCAAGTCTTGCTTACCTGTGCCTGCACTGACCTTATTGGTATTCAAGCCCTAGTGCTAGGATATAGGGAGGCAAATTGGCCTCCAGAATGTCACATAGAACAATAAGCTCTTACAAAAGGGTTTCTGATTCAACATTCAGCTCTTTCCAGCGCAGGACACTTGGCCGCCCCATGTTGTAGTTCACTTTTGTGTCTTTATAGCAGTGATCAGAGCTGCTGAGAGATCAGGTCCATTGAACAACTGTTTCACTGCAGCATTGCTGATAATATAGCTTTGTGAAAGAAATTTATTTATTGCTATATTTATTGCTGAATATTTATTGCTGAAATGTCTAAAGACACTGCATGCAAAAATGCATATTAAATGGTTTAGCTGATGAAATCTCCATGATTTCTGAAACAGAATAATTAACATAGAATCATATTATTTTCCAAATTTGAAATTGATGCTATGCTCCAGAAATTCTGCATGAGCTGACATGTCCATATAAGCTTTGTTTCCTTGACCATGGTCCCTCCAAGGTGACTGGGAAGATGCACATGTGCAGGAAGGGTTTACTCTTTCCCTGGAAACTGTCCACCTCTCATTGCCACAAATATATCCTAATCATTTTGACATCAGAAAATCAACTGTCTGCCTGGCACTGCCAGAGAAATGTCATGCTCTGCTGAGAAATCTTTGCCTGCCATTTGTGGGCATGAGGAATATGCCAGGAATACTACTTTTGTCAGGGAGAAGGGAGAGCCAGTGACTCCCTATGGGCCAGGTGCTCCCTGAGAGCATCATGGGCTCCCTGTCCTGGCAGGGCCTGGCAGCCAGGACCTGTCCCATCGCCCCAGCCAGGAGCAAGGCTGCCAGGGGCCATGAGGGGCAGCCACAGCCCTGGGCATCAGGCACACCCCTGGGGACAGGGGTGGGCTGAGGCTGGGCCAGGACATTGGCCCATGGGTGGACCTAGCTCTGGCCCATGGCTGAGCAGGGCAGAACAGGGGGGAGCTGGAGACCAATATCCCATAATGTGTCTGGGGCAGAGACTGGGCTGAAATGGGGTCCTGGGCCATTGGCAGTGTTGGGGGAGGCTTAGGGGAGGACAGGCAGGGCCGCTGGTTCCCTCAGTGTCTTGACTAATTTGCCTTGCAGAGTGAGATTTCGAAGATGGGCTAGTGCCTTTGGTGCTAATCATCATCAGTCTGCACCACCCTGATGAAATATTTTATTTGGTTTGGAGCGGCAGTAGACCCATTTTTCATAGAATCATAGAATAGTTAGGGTTGGAAAGGACCTTAAGATCATCTAGTTCCAACCCCCCTGCCATGGGCAGG